>JZKD02S2175180.1:13014-27027 GCA_000966675.3 Picea glauca | reverse complement strand
ATTATTTAATAATTAAATTATTATTTATTATTATTTAAGTATTATTATTAAAGTATTTAATTTTATATGAATATTAACTAAATTTTTAATTATTTTATTTTAAATAATAATTAAGAAATTACTAAATAATATTTAAATATTACATTTAAATTGTATCAAAATATGTTCATGGTTGTGGCGATGCATGCCGACCGTCAACTAGCAACAACCACATTTATGTAAAAAGTGGTTGATATACGCCGATCGACGCCATTAATTTAAAAAAGTGGAAAATGGCGTCGATCGGCGTATATCAACCACTTTTTACATAAATGTGGTTGTTGCTAGTAAGTTATACAATGGGAATAAAAAAAAATATTTTAAAAGAGATATGTAAGTGTTGTTTATTTCTAGTTATCTTATATATTTTTTTATATACTAAAAATCCAACGGCTATTATCTTCTTTCTTTTTCTAGAAAGTTGAAAAAATAAAAATATAAACATTATTTTATAAGACGAAGGGTTTACATACTAAAACAACATTTTGGGCCCTTTAACATAGCCCTCAATATGAATTTAGAAAAACTAATGTCACTTACACGTTATTTGCAAAATATCTCGATCTTATAAGTGTAATAATCAAAATTATATTTGAAAATTTCACTTTGGCTTTATAGAGTTTCGTGACAAAAATGGAAAATTATGATAGAATTAAAGTATAACTTCTTGATAGTAGTGTAGAGAAATGGGAGAGTAGACATTATTTCACACACCAAAATTGTGTTTATGAGGTGATATGTATTACCATCAAATAATGTTACATAAAAATACATTAAACTTTGGCTAAAGATAGATGCAGTACCTTAACCACACTAACTACTTGTTGAGGGAATATCTCAATCACATACCAAACTAGGAGCTAGCTAGTTGGAGAGAATCTCTAAAATCCAACTAGATCTAACAACCTCCTAAAATATATAAATGGAATTTTTACTTAGAGATGAACTCTACCCAATAATGACAAATAATCATAAAAAAGACAAATATGATCACACATAAGACAAGTAGGAGTTAATAATTCCAACACTCCCCCTTAATGACTACTTGTCTTAATCTTTGTCAAGTCTGGTCCTCATCATCATCTAGTCCTATGCAACAAATGCTCCACCGTGAATTGAAGAACCTCATAATCATCAAAGTCTATATTTGGTCCAACCTAGCACTTGTCCCTTGTACCTAATCATGTATACATCACCAATCTATCAAAGTCCGCGTAAAGGAACAAGGATCCACCAGAATGCACGAGTACCTAACCGTTGCATTTGCTAGTCTAATAGGATGTCCTTAAATCACATGGATCATTCAATCTCTTGATGAACTCCCCCTGAATGTACATAAAACTTCTAGTTTTTCGGCACCTCCTAGAGTCTACAACCAACATGGTCCACTCAAGAGCATCCATCCAAAACATGGCCTACTCCTCCAAGTGCTTACCAACTCTATAATAGAGATTATGCATTGTACCAAACAAGTTATCCAAATCATCAAGGACACATGGAAAAGGGGTATGCATGCTTATCTATGTCTTACACGATATCCCCTTTACATGTTAGATAAATGCAAGTACATACAATTAACATATTCCATCTCATGGAGACACCAGGTGTAAGCTTAGAAATTTTCAAGGACCAATCCATCGGATCAAAACATGACACCATAGAATTGCTACAATTACAAAGTGTGATTCACATTACCATATGGTCAAGTTTGTTTTTATTTTGTTGAAATCTCCTTACTTCGGCCCTAAGTATCTTGTTATCTAGTGATTTCTTCGTTGTAAGTCAAATTAGCAACTCACGGAACAACATACACTTGCTGGAATATTCAACTCAATAAAGATAGTGGAAGCAATATTGGATACCAAAATATCATGCACAATACACAAAGATATCATGCCCATCAACTAACCTTATCATTCAAATAACTTCAAAGCTTACAAGGGCTCCATACATGGGATAATGACCCACAAAGAAATACAGAAAGCTATAGACGATACCTACAAACCCTAGAAACTCTTGATCAGTTGTACGATCCCTAAATTTCATGTTTCCCGAGATGTACATGTCTTTCCCTTAGAAAACCCGCGTATACACACATGTCTCCACTAAAACCTGCATACACGCACTCAAAGTCTGTATAAAACTCTATACGGCATGATCATGATGTTGTGACTCCAATTTGTTGAAACCCACTTGTGACTGCATCTGTTCTCTCTTCTCCTTTACCTGATTGTTACACACCTAAATGTCGCACCACCAAATGTCGCACTTAAGTGTTGTAAGTGTCATATGCACCTTACTAAGTGTTGCATGCACTTTATCAAGTGTTGTATGCACCTTACTAAGTGTCGCGTGCACTTTATTAAGTTTCGCACCTTTGACACCATGGAAGAACATTTGTCATAATCCCTAGTCATTGTGGAAGAGAAAAAATCATCATGAGAAGGTTGAAACAATACCTTTTACCTTGAGGTTTTCACCATTTTTGAAGATCAATGCTCCCCTACCCATGTATAGGGAGTGTTGTCAATGCCATGTGCTCAATTTTGGGGGAACGTTGAAGTGGTTTGAGGGAGTTATGGCTATCCCACCTTATTCTAAGGGTTAGTTCCGAGAATATGAGATCAAGGATTTGAGTCATATCTCATGGATCCATCTTAGATAAACTCAATATCTATGAGATAAGCTAAATCCCAACTTATGGAGATAAAAAAAATACTCCATGTTGGTTAAACCTCCCACTCCTACATAATGAGTGAATTCCAAGGTGAAAAGGGAGGAGAATTCATGAGAGCATCATAATTCTAATCTTGAGACATTTAGGAGAGGGTTGTATAGGAGGGCTTGGACGAGTTGTTGCAAAGTCAACATTGGACTGTAAGTGCTTCACTATGGCTTTCCATTAATATATAATTTGGCCTATTCCCTTCGTTTTGTTTCATTGGCTCATGCATATCTATTATTATGAGATTCATCATAGATATATTTGTTTTCACTTGACAATATAGTGTAGAGGAAAGTGGTTTATCCTTGTTCTTTGTATGTTTTTTCTTGCGCCTAGGAGCTTGGTCAACAAGGTCAAAGGTTGGAGTCTCGAGGACAACCATTGTAAGAAGGTAAGTCACCCATCTCTTTATTCTCATTTAATTGTATAAATATGTCTATAGGGGAGTTAGTGTCCAATTGTTTTCTTATGTCTTTGGATCAAAGAGGGGTCTTGGTCCAAGGGGGGGTTTCACCTGTCCGCAGGGGGAACTTTACCACAACAAAAAATTGGCAACTCCATTGGGGAGAGATTTTAATAGTCTTCCTTGGTTTCTTCTAGCCTTTTGAATCTCGATTGTTACTTGATGTTTTTTAATTCGATGCCTTTTTATTTCTTCCCTTCCCTCATCATGATTGGGAAGTTCATTGAGTCAAACACCTGATTCCATTTGAAAATGGGAAAACTTTTGTTCTTTTTCAACCATTTCTAGGCTTCAACACTCCTTTATAGTGGTCTGCAAAGCATTGAAAACCCTTATCAACACTCGATGTCAGTGTTATGAGGAGAATTGATCTTTGTTCAATGCCCTATATACCTTATTACAAGAGCATTGATCTCCTTTCTAGGTCAGGTTTAAGCTAAATTTGCCTCTTTTTTCTCAGATTCTTGATTCAGATTTTTGCCTCGTAGTCTTTTATGATTGGTTATGACTTTGTTTTACTAAAATAATTGTGATTACCATTCTTTATTTCCTTTTTTTATTTTTCAAGTCCTTCAAATTTGTGGAATGATCATGACAACCTTGGGCTAATCTGATCCTTTGGTCAAAATTTTCCTTTATTTTCTTTTTTTTTATTTTCATCACGAAGGTTCTCAAAATTCTATTATCTTGATTTCAAAACTTTTTAAGTGTCTTATTTGATTGATTTTGAAGTCTTCTTCATTGATTTGGGATTGCAAGTATTGATTTGAGCATTGTTTTTTAGCCTTTTTATCTTCTATGGGAATCTTTTGATCCTTTGAATGTTAGAAGCTATATAATCTTATTGCAACTTGGCATTTATCTTTGATTCTTGCTACTCATTTTCAAGGTTTTCAAACATTGATTTCCTTTCTCTTTTACAATTTTGAGTCTGTTAGCACTGAGAGTCACCCTCGAACTGCTAGAGGATAAGCCCGATACCCATCAAATAGGTTTGTAATGGTAAATTTATGATAAAATGTCAAATGGATAAAACTCAGCACAACAATGCTCAAACACAGAAATTTCTAGGCAAGATGCATAAGCAAGTGAAGTCTTGGCTAACTTTAGTCAGTGATTTAAACATAAGTGTGGGTAGAAGGAATAATTTAATGAGGAAGATTAATTAGTCTACTATCAGCATTATGCCTTAATAGAAGACAAATGAGGAAAAGTTTAGACACAAGAACTTTTTAATCTAAAATTTAAAACACTGATAACAATTACAGCAGCATCACAATCAAGCATACATTGTAACACAACTATAATACACCAATTGAATCATTCAATGATGAGAAAAATAGAGTTAGACAATAGTAAGATGATGGAAAAGAAAGTTGACTTCTATTAGGAAAAATATCTCAAATCCCATACATAAAACCAGAGTATGGCTATGTTACATCAAAACATTACATAAGGGAGTCTATGCCCAACCATTTGAACCCAAAAATGTCACTCTAATGCATCATTTATATCCTAAACAATGAGTGACAGCATACAATTCGAGTTGAATCCTCTTACATAGGATTCTCCCACTAAAAACTGAAAATCTTACATATGTACAAGTGGAAAAAACAAACTGCTAAAAACAGGGAAAATGTTGGCAACAACCCTAACACCATAATCTTTGCATAGTGAGGTGTTCCTTGGGCACATATCCTTCATTTCCATGTGTCCACTAGCTCCAACTGACCTCCAAGCATTTGTGCTAAGCTCCACTAGCCACCTGGTAACCGTTGATTCCCTCAAAACCCATCAAAACAAGAACTGGCAGCGAATCCAGAAGTGATGATTGTATCAACCAGTTCGTAGCGGATTTCGCAGTGAATTCCGTAGTGAATTCTACAACGCCCTCATGTGTAGACTATTTCATAGCGAGGTTTCATTTCTTTCTGACTAGATTATTTCATGGTGCATTTCACAACGAACTGTGCATCTTATGTGTATGAAGATCATTTCACAATGCATTCCATAGTGAACTTGCAACTTTGTTTGTGTATATCATTTTGCAGCACCAGGTGCTACGAAATGTCCTATAGTTGTATGTGTTGTGCATTTTGAGCCAAAAATCCTCAAAAACCTTAGCCAAAGGTATATAATCCTGTAGAAGCCTCCAAATAGGGTGTAAGCATGATACTTTCCACAAAAACTTCAAAAGACAAGGATAACCATCTTCAAAAATGAGAGTCTTTCAGCCACTCCATTTCACCTCTTGAGTCTGGTACTTCTTCTAGCTACATCTTGAGATAACACATTCATATTTCTCTGAGATAAATCATCTTTGAATGGTTGCAAATCCATCTTGAGATTTCTAATCTGGGATTGTAAATCTTTGTTCTACCTGTATAAATTTCTAAGTTGCCTATGAAGGGGAAGAAATCTCCTTATTGTGAACCTGGATTTGTCTATGGTTTCCAAATACATATCCATCATATCCTTTAGTTTTTTCCTCCAGCCAATCCTTCTCCCTTCAAGTGAGAAATTTCCTTTCTGGCATCTCTGAGTTGTCTGATCAACCTCTTGAAGGTAGGGTTATCAGGGGGAGTGGTGATGTCTATGATTTCAACATGTTTCTCAACATTATCACCTTTACCCTTATCCTTCCTCTTGACATGAGCTTATGTTATGACTTATTTTTCATAATTTTCCCTCTTGGTTGATGACCTGTTGAAGGACCTCCTAGATTTAGTCTCAACTGCAGTAGTAGCTGAGGGGAATATTAACTTTCTCCCTTTTTTCCTGTGGTTTTACCTGAGGGAATTTCTTGTAATTCTGGAGCTGGTTGGGGTGAAAATTCCCTCTGTGGAGAGTGATGATCTCCCCCTTCTTCTTCTTCAACTTCCTTAGGAGCCTCATTATATTTAGAAATGTGTTTTCCCTTTTTCTTTTTATTTGTCTCTTTGTGGGCAACACTATCAGTTTGCAAAGGGATTTGCACCTTAGATTGAGGAGTAGGAGCTACATTTAATTGTAGAAGTGTAGAGGGAATGTACTACTCCCAAGATATGTTTCTTTTCTTCAACTCCTCCATCACAAGCATCGTAATCAATCCTGAGTGAAAAACACTTGTGTCCACAGCCTTGGACTTGGATTGGACCCTGTCAACCATTTTCCCCATATTCCTAAACAAATAGAAAGGGGTGTTCATAAGGTCTTTGCCTGTGAAGTGAAGAAAAATTCTAATGTGGTATTGGTAAATCATATTGAATCTTCCTTCATAGGTAAAATATATCTGGATAACCTTTAACATATTGTCAAATCCCTCAACCAAGTCACTCCTAGGCACTCCCTTTGATAGGTTATCTCCCTGACACTTTGGTTTGAGGAACTCTTTTGAGAAGGTTGCATTAAGAGTCATGTATTTAAAYCATCGTTCACTAGTGTTGGGTATCTCAGTGGCTAATGCAATGATGGATTCAKATACTTCCARTTCAAGGGTTCCCACCTTGGTTTTAGTGCCATCAAAGATTAAGGAAAACTCTCTGGCTACCTCAGGATGTCCCCTYTGCATATTATGAAAAAAATTTAAACATCCAACCCTCTAGAAAACCTCCCTGATCAGAGGTTCAAAATTAAAAAAATTCATATAATAAGGCTCGGTCYTGACTACACTCYSACCCTTGTGAKACTTCTTCTCTTGTGGTGTATCCATTTGCTATAAACAGGAGGGAAAACACTACAATAATATGAGAGATATGAGTTTCCAAACAAGGACAGAGGTCTTAGGGTTTGAAATGATGGTSTTTTCAAAGTTGGATTCTATAAAGGCTTCAGAGATTTCCTTGTATTTGACTTATGAGCTAYTGAAAGGGTAATCRGATGGTTAAGGAATGGAATAAAACCCTTCAGAAAAAAGGATATGCAAGAAAGAAGCAGCTKCCARGGTTCTAATCTAGCACTTCGCCATCATGTGCAAGGTCATCACAATTATTGATCAGTAAGTCTCTCTAAAATTTCAATGCAGACARGCTTTAGATTTGAAATATCAATTGAAAATMTAAAGGAAATGAGTTGATGCAGGTTATGTGATCAGAGGATAACGATCTGAKTTTGATACACAAGCTCACAACACTAGAACAAGGGATCCATAGCGCAATTCRTATCAAATTTCAWAATATAATAGCAAGGGACAAGAAAGAGATAGGTACAATGGATTTGACAGGAAAGACTTGCTCAATTGTGGTAAAAGAGGATGAAAATACTACAKCTAATGAGAATTTAGTGATAGCAAAGGTAAAGGGGTCGGTTGGTAAAGGGATCCACAATTTGTAGTGYCGGGTKCTATGAAAATTCAGCACAACCTTAATTTGATCTTCAACAGAGCTCAAACAACTCAAGGAGTACCTGGACACCATGGCTTGACAGTAGATAAGATTCAAATTGAATGAGACCRTCTGCAACAAATCTAACCTCCAATTCCCCTTTGCCAGCCAGTCTRTAGAAGATTCYGCRGCGCTTTTCTGAACTTAGGAGTTTCTGCAGCATCGAACTAGGATCAAATTTCAAATCTTTGATAAAATAGTTAGACGGCCTTAATGACTAAATCTCAAATTATTTCCTTTAAAACATGGATGTTGAAAACAATGAGATCGGCTGACACAAGCCTCATAAGTGAAATAATGGTAATGAGGGAGATTTACTCAAGATGCACTATGAAATGTCCTAATGAGTTTGCAGCATACTAAAACAAATTTATTTGACCTTCTAACGTGTAGAGGGATAGAGTGGAGGTGTTTAAGCACATAACCGAGGTAGTGACATGTCAGACTAGTGGTGGCATAAGGGTGATGGTGATGGTTGTCTAATCGTGTGATGAGATGAAGGTATAAACCAAAGGAATAAACCAAAGGTATGGGCCAACATTCAACCATACATTTATTTTGTGCTAAGACCTAAGAAAACCATAAAGAGAAAATCAAAAGTAAAGCTTAAAAAAGACTAAGGATAAAAATTAAAAAACCTAAGGATGAATTTGACCCATAACAACTACATGTGATAACAGAGTCCTTGATTGAACAAGTTTTGAATCTTTTCTCACACTTGGATTATTTCGGTTCTCATAAAAGGTTTTAGTGCATTCTTGTCTGGATTCTTTTTTTCTTTGTGTTCCTTTGTGTTAGCATTGAATTCTTTCATTATCAATTGAAAGTAAGGAAGCAAAAAAGTCTTGCACTTGATGCGATTTCATTGCATATACAACCAAACAAAAATAGAATTTTTTGCATTCTTAGAAGTTTTGTTTTGGTACATGTTTTAAAAGAGCTAGTATTTCATTTGCTTTAGGATTTTTGAAACATTTATTTGATAGGTTTGCATCTTTCTTCTCTCCATTTAAGAATAAAATTGAAAAGTTGCAAGATATTGAGTGTTTTTTATATTAAGAAGAAAAGGAGCTCTTCTCCTTTCCTTAAATAAAATTCATTGAACGAAATCTTTTTCATTTCATTCTTTCTACATGGTTTTGGAGTCAAGTCACAACATCATCAGTTTTATCTCCATGGACCTTTCTGAGTAAAAACAACCATTGAAATCAACCAACATGCTAATAAAATCAATTAGACATTTTTTTATTTATAGCACACCAAGAGTAGTCTAAGGATAGGGCCTTTGGATTAGGGTGAAGTGAGTTAATTATCCAAGGCTACTAAACAAGATTGTAGAACACTAAAGAGTGAAAAAATACAACTATCATATAGGCATAGTCGAGAACCCCCTCTAACACAAAGGATAAGCATGAGGTTGTGTGAGGAAGAGAAACAGAGATTACCACTCCAAAGCTTGACTAATCATAGTGGAAAGATCATATATTGGGGGTTTTCTTGAGTGTCATTGTTTCTTTTGGTATTGTTGCTTCCTGAATCTCGAATACGTTTGAGGTCCTCGTGAGTTTTATTGGTCCACTTGTCTTCAATCCTCTAGAAGAGCTTCAGACTTTATTATCCTACCCATATTGTAATGTCCCTGGCCACCCATTGTCGAGCCAAACTACATGAGGGAACACTTTCATTCTCTCACTATGGAACATATTGTAACATGCCCAGTATTCAACTGAGCTATGCCACATAAATTTTCTCTTCAAACTGCATGCAATTATAACATATACATACAATACTCTTGCAGAATATTTACATATAAATGTAAACAAATGATTACATTCTATAAATATACGATTTCATAATGAAATAACAATAAACACAGACATGCAACATATACAGGGAAATACCCATAAACATACAAATAGTTATAATCACACATATGATCTATCGTAACATAAGCACGTAAATAGCAATGCAACGTGTAAATTTATCACATGATTGGTACTTATCTTGGAAAGATTGTCACCATATACGTGCAGACCGTCCACAAACCTCCCATCCTTAGACTACATTGTTCATCACTCTCAATAGTGAGTCACCCCTGAGTTGGGACTAAACTCCACCTAGGTAAAGGGATTCCTAACCAGGCTAAAGGCTCATAGACAACAGGAAAGACTTCGACTCAGGTGCTCCCTCAACTAACAGCCTACAATCTCTCATTCCCCACATGCCTGTCCCACCCAAGGAAGTGTTCCCCTTCTCTTCTCAACAGTCCTTCGGCTACCCCACTTTCCTTCTAGGGCTTCAGCAACAGGCCGGACAAGAAGTCTCAAAGCACTGTAGATGCAGTTTAACACCTTCAGGAAATCAATTCCTAGCAATTCTCTCACTCAGAGAATTGCTCATGGGCCTGACAACCCGCCTCTTCAATTTCCCACAGGCCTGGCAACCTGTTTCTTCAATCCCGCTCCCAAGCTAACCAGGTACACCAATAGGAAATGGTTATGGAAACAGGTTCAGATACAGTGAAATGAATGTCTGAAGGATAACTGACTTCGTGAGTGAAATGGTCATGGAATCATTGACTGGATGACTGAATGATGGAAGGAATCATGGGAGAGATGATCGTAAGAATGATGGTGAAGGTGTCAAAATGAGCTAAGTCCCCATGATATGTATGCATGTCCCCAACTTGACACTTTTCATGTTGGGAGCTACTTTGGTCCACTTGTCCCCAACTTTTAGAACTTAATATAAAATAATTATCCATACTTTATGTTTTAAGAAATATTAATATAATATTCCTTTTTGGCTTAAGCTCTCTAGCTTATCCCTTTCCCTAACTGGTAAAGTTTAGTCCCCCATCTCTTTTATCATGGTCGATCTGTGCGCAACGATGTATTTTATATTAATCATGAGACATATACAAAATAGGTGCACTGGCATTTAACATCTAGGCGCTCTGGCCTAATTCCAAAACCTAAGCATCCCAACTTATAATAACTGGATCACCAACCTATAACACATATCATATACACAAGGCTCGCCGACCTCCATACTGCATGCACTTTAGTTACTACGCACAGTATCCGGGAATGTGCACACTAAATCATTTTACTGTGCAGTACATGTGCGCACTATGCCATGAAAGGTGCATTAAAAAATGATGTCAAAATAGCTCACCATATTAAGTACACTTACATTACATTTACAATTGGGTTCGGCCGAGGGATATTACAATCCCCTCCCCTTATTTATGCATTGTCCTCAATGCACCATGTACCCATATACAACAAAATTTTCAAAAATCCTCAAAAAGATGCAGGTATTTTGTTTGCATTGCATCTTCATGCTCCCAAGTAATGTCCTCAGGATCGTACCAGGTCCATTGGACATTTACAATCCCTATGGCTCGATTTCGAAGCTGCTTGATTTTTCGGTCCATAATGTGCACCGGATGCACTCGGAAAGTGCCTTATTGCTCCACCTGAATCACATTCCAATCAATAACATGATTAGCATCAGGTATATATTTCTTTACTAAGGATACATGGAATACATTATGAATAGACATAGATGCAGGCAATGCAATCATATAAGCAACTGGGCCAATCCTCTCTAGGATTTCAAATGGCCCACAAAATCTGGCTGCCAACTTGGCGCAGCTTCCCAGCTTCAGGGAACTCCTATTAGCTTTCACCTTCAGGAAAACATGATCACCCACTTTGAACTCTTTGTGGGTTATGTTCTTATTGGCATGACTTTTCTACCTGTCTTGGGCAACTTTTGAATTTTTCTTAATTTTTATCATTTGATCCTCCATCTCCTTGAGCAACTCTGGCCCAACTACTGTCCTATCAGATGGATTATCCCAGCTCACTGGAGTATTTCACTTTCTGTCATAAAGTGCTTCAAATGGGCTCATCTTCAATAATGCCTGATACCCATTGTTGTAAGTGAATTCTACCAAGTGCAGGTAGTCCTCCAATTTTGATGGTTTGTCCATCACATACATTCTCAGTATGTCTTCTATCACTCTGTTCACCCTCTTTGTCTGTCCATCAGACTCAGGATGATAAGTTGTACTAAAGTTCAGATTCGTTCTGAATCCTTTGAACAATCCCTTCCAGAAATTTGAGGTGAATTTTGGGTCTCTGTCGGACACAATTGTTTTAGGAATTCCATGCAATCATGCCACTTCCTTCATGAAAATATCAGCAACATTTGCTTCCTTGTGAGTAGTTTTCAGTGGAATAAAATGGGCATATTTTGTAAGCTTTTCCACCACCACCATGATCGAATCATGCAGCTTGCCTGTTCTAGGAAATCCCATAATAAAATCCATTATCACCACTTCCCACTTCCATTCAGAAATGGGAAAAGGTTGCAGCAACCTTGCTGGGTGTCTATGCTCAGCTTTAACTTTCTGGCATTCCATACATCTAGCGATGTATTCAGCGGTCTCTCTCTTCATACCTAGCCAAAAGTAATGGCTCTTGACCGCTGAATGGTTTTCTGATATCCAAGGTGCCCTGCATAAGGAACATTATGCATTTCATGCAAAATCATACGTTTCAAGTCATGGACATTTGGAACAAAAATTTTGTTCTTGTGCAACAGTATTCCATCTATTCCCAAATTATAAATATCCACCTTTTATGGCATCTTACCCTGTTGTAGCTTTGCTACCAATTCTCTGTATTGCATATCTACATCTGCAACCTCTAGAATTTTTCTTTTAATATCAGTATGATACATGCTAATGGATGTAGCATGTAGTTCATGCACCCTCCTACTGAATGCATCATCCACTTTATTCTCTTTCCCCTTGATATGCTTTATATCAAATTCATATTCGCTTAGAAATTCTAACCATCTTCTTTGCCTAGCATTTAGATTTGGTTGATAAAATAAATATTTCAGGCCATTGTGGTTTGTTCTTAGCTCGAACCTTTTTCCCATGAGGTAGTTGTTGGTCTCCAGTTTTGATCATGTTTTGTGCCTATATTACATTCCACATACCTCCATTTATATACCAGTACCACCCTTTTGGCCTTGTTTTGACATAATTGACATCTCCCTACCATTCAATGGGGTTACTTAAGGTATCTTTGCATTTCAAGCTATTTTTATGCACTTTAATGCTTTAAATTGATATTGGAACTAATGTCGCTTGGGTTAGGTACCACTTCTATTTTTGGAATAGGATGTCGGTACCAGGTACCAAATCGTACCCGTGGAGATACCAATGGAGCCGCTCAAGATCTGTGCGTTATGGTCCGAATGGGAGACAGAGAGATTCGCATGACAGCTGGAGTCATCGCCCATAGGGTGCTTGAAGGCATAATGATAAAATTGGGTCGTTGATTCTTCATCGCTCACACTTCGTGACACTACGTGTCACGAAGATGTGAAGTACATTTTTAACTTGATTCCAAGACTATTTTCGGATCGGGGATCCGTTTGTTTATGCATTATTTCTTTAAGACTGTTATGAAAACAAGATATATATAACTAGGAGGTCACTCCTAAAGACGGTTGGATTATGATATATCGTGAACACACATTTCTGAATATAAGTTGTTGTTAAATTATGTTACACGACTGGTATACAATTTGATTATTTTTCTTATGAGTTAATGAAGCGTGAGGTTACACCATGTTTGCATAGAATGTTATAGTCGTCTCTGGTTATTAATTACAGCGTTTGTGCCGGTTGGTTGGGCCCGCCAAACTGGTGCAAGCCGCTTCTTTATTCTGTAATAGATTTAGCTTTATTATGTCATAGATTTAGTTGTTTCAGTGTGTAGTATTTGCTTACATGAATGGTATATCTGCAGCTCACAGTGCGTCATAAATTTAGTTGTTTCAAAAGWGTGTTTATTTATTCCTCAACAGAATCGTTCCAGCATATTGATATCCTTTATGTTGATGGGTATTGAACGCATGACTGATTCCTGTAGGGTTTCGAGTATCCACTCAGTTTGATTGGTTTCTAGGTTTCAATTCGAGCATAACTTAGAGTGTGAATGAACTTTGCTTTGTTAGACAGTTAGTTACCCTGCTTACTTAGAACAGTTAGATTACAGTTAAATCAAAGGAAGCTTCCGGTACCAGTAGGTAGGGTAGTACTCTGTTTTCCTGTAGACAGATTTAGGTTGATTTTGATAACCAGATTAAATGCATTTGAGAAAACACTCTTTCTGTTGTAGCTTGAATAGAAATGGTGATGATGGATGATTAAAAGAAGTGGTGGAATAAGCTTGTGAAATCATACTTATGAATGGAAATAGAAGCACTAGCATTGAAACATAAGATTGTTTTCTGTTGATGACTTAAATAGGAAATGCTAAGTTTCAAGATCGTCATTAAGATTCAAGTTCTCAGAGTGAGTTTATGTTTTCTTTTCAGGATAGCCTTTAGATAGGAAT
>JZKD02S2175147.1:7912-26229 GCA_000966675.3 Picea glauca | reverse complement strand
TCGTTCATTGTTGCAGTTACTAACCATACTCCACTAATTAGTAATAGACTGAGCAAAAAAAGTGAATATACAGATGCAAAAAAGAATGAACCATCGACATATTTTCCCTTCTTAAAAAGAACAACATCACCCAAAGGACCTATTTTATTTTCAACCGTAGGCTGTAAATCTAGATCCTGGATACTAGAATTAACTAGCATTTTCACATGCCCTGTAGTGACAATTGTCAAATTAGTGTTCATATGACGACCTCTCAAAATTAACTCAATCACATCCTTGAAAAGATGATACTTATTCTGTTCCCTGTAGAAAATGGCCTTTCTATCATACAAGTATGGACCTCCCAAAACCATCCCACAAATGTCAAGTGGAACAACGTCTAACTCTACCTCATCAATGAAACTGGATGTGATCTCAAACTGTAACTTGAATTGCTTAGTTACCTGTACCTTAGCATTATCACAAATTCAACCCAAAGTATATGGTCTCAGAAGAGGCCTAGTTTTCCCAAATTCTAAACTACTTGCTTTGAAATAAGATTCACTTGTGATCCACTATCAACAAGTGTTAGTGTGCTTTGAGATAACTTGTAAATGAAACGGGTGATTTATTTTCCTTCCATCAAAGATTAGTTTAGAATTTGAAGAAGAAGTACGTGAATTGAAACTTGCAACAAAATATTTACCTTTGATACCCATAATAGTTGTAAACTTAGTTTCATCCTCAGAATCTAATCCAAGATCTTGAACTATGGTCGTGGTCTTCTCGTTGCCCTTTATAGGCTAAGCCCACTTCAGTTTCATTTCTATATGCAACTTCCAACAATGCTTCTCATCATGTCCTTTCTTCTCGCAATGACAACATGTAGGCTTCTTCTTTTCATCATTTTTCACTGTAGTTGTCTTCTTACGCTTTCCCTTTTCCTTCGACTGCTTCTCGAATTCATGTGGCTCCTCTGACACATCCTCGACAACACATTTTCCTTTGTTGGTTTCAAGATGAGTAGCTTGAACTGATACTTCATCAATATTAGTAGGATTAAACATCAATATAGTATGGTAAAGATATGAGTGCATACCACCGATATACTTTATAAGAGTCTCAAGAGTGTGTAATGGACTACCCAAAGATAATGCCTTCCTCTTCAATTCATGTGTATAAGCTTGAAGATTTTTCCCTTTTCCTTGCCTTAGATGTTGCTAAGTAATCATTTATGTTTGCATATAAGCTAATGGATAAAATTTCTTTCTTAACGCAATAGTAAATTCAATCCATGAAGAAATGATTTTACCATATTGAATAAGATCAACTTTTGTTTGACTCTCCCACCATATCAAAGTTGTGCCACTCGGGAGAAGAGTAACCCACTGTATCCTTGAAGTGTCATTTATGATTTTTTGTACCCTGAAATACACTTCAATATGTTTGACCTAATTATCCAACTTCTCTGCATTCAACTCTCCATCATAAGTAAGAAAATCAAACTTTACATCTAGATTTAACAAAGGCAAATCATGAGAACGAGAAGAATTCTTAGAATGTTTCTTCCTCTTATGAGAAGAATGTTCACTTCCATCAGAAGAATATGACGATGATGATGAGGACGATGATGGTGGTGATGGGGATGAAGGAGGCTCTGGAGATTATTCACCTTCTCCTTCTTCTTTAACTGCTTTAGTTTTTAATGATGTACATTCTGCCTTGGCCTTCTTTCATTCCTCATACATTTCTTCCAGCATGGCCTTCATCAAATTAAATGCCTCAAAGAAATCATCTTCAGAGTCATAAGGACGTAACCTTCTTGGTGAAACTATCTCTCCTTTTCGAGTGAAGCTCCTTGAAACAATTTTAGGATTATAACTTGCAAGCTTGTCTTCAGCTTGCTTAGATTTGGACCTTGTAAGAATACTTGCAAATACATGTCAAAACCAACCTTGATACCAACTTTCCTTCCAGTGATAGGAAAGTTTCCTTCCAGTGATACCAACCTGCTCTGATACCAACTTGATCCAAAAATCCTTAGATGTAAAATTATTTCTTAAATACACATAAAACATCTGACCAGGTTTGGAAAATGAAGATTTTCTTTGACTATTTGTACATAACATGTGAATGTCTTACTTATCCATAAACTTCAATAACACTAATGAATGAATTGCGGAAATAAAATGCTGAAATGAAATAAAATAAGATAAAAAACAGGTCAAATGGCACAATAACAATTTGTTAATGTAGTTCACCCATCCTTGGCTATGTCTCTGGGTCCCTTTTTAATCAGTGAGACTGTTCACTTAATCCTCAAATGCCAAAATTACAATCAATGGACTTACAAATACCAATTTTTTGAAGACACCCTTCAATTATGCTGCTCAATCCTAGAAACATAGGTCATTACTAAATTCCTCACAAAATTCTAAGAAAAATGAGTATAAACTCGACTATGTTTCGAACAGGTGCTTAAAGACCCCTTTTTGCACACATAACGAGACTATGTGTCTCATACATGGAAAATTGGACTAATACTTTTCATACATAGCACTTTTATACAAAATAGACATCACCATCAGATTCCTCTTGAAATTCTATGAAAAATGAGAATAAACACTCTATACTTCCCTCAGAGAACTCCATGGCACGTAAGACGAGACAAACCAAAAACTATGAGCACCTCTTGCACGTAAAACAAGGAAATCTAAACTTGGCGCAAACTTCAATGGCACGAACATCAATTTCGCATGTAAATCCATGTGTTGTATAATGTCCAGAGCTAGGTTTAAATAGGTGTGGGAGGTGTAACTAAGCCCCATTATTCACGGGCTTCATTTGTTTTAACATAAATATAATATTTAATGTTAGTTATAACAACTAACATGCATGGTCTATTGGTAGGAGGCTTGTGGTTAATACTAAAGAGTATTATTTGGAATATTGGAATATTCCTCTGAAGGTAATGGGTTCTATTCCATTCGACCCCCAACAAATTTTGATTCTCTTTTAGCCGTTATTGTCCAATCGAAGAGTGCCACGTGGTGCTCTCTGATTGGTCCACATGTGAAGCCATTTTCCACCTCAGCATCCAGTCATCGACCACCTGTACTATATGATCATGCCACATGGTGCTTACTGGTACTTCCATGTCACTACAACCGGTACCTGTATGAATCTTCCACGCCAGCGTACGAATGTTGATTGTACCTACCACCTTCCACATCATCTGTACGGATGGCATGTGGCACATTTATATTGGTCCACATGGGTATATGAAAATGCCAAAAATGAGTGACATGTGGCAACCTCTCATGTGACCTTGTCATCTTATTGATGTCAACATGACATCATCTTATCAATTGTACGACCTGTATAGATAGGCCATGTGGCACCCCTACTTTGACTTTTGACATGGTTGGACAAAACTTTGAACTGCCATAACTTCTTCATACGAACTCCGTTTGAGGTGATTCTTGCGTCGTTGGAAAGATATTGCCGATATCTATGAAATGAAGTCATTTTCAAAATAATTTGAGAAGAACAATTTTTGAGCATTTTGTATCCTCTTGGATCACTTTTAAACATTCTTGATCCTCCTGGATCAGTATGAAAGGCTGTGCAAAACACCATTTAGTTGGGACATGTTAGAGGATTGAGTTATAGTACAATAATTTTTTATTCAAGAGATGGAGAAACAAGTGATTTAGATTAGGTAGTGGTTAAAAAAAGGACAATATAGACATAAGAGTTATGTCGCTTGATCCGAAAAAAAGATCTTTTACACGACTATGGTTGAGTTATTAAGCATGTGTTGATTAACCAATTAGGAAGCTTAAATAAAGAGGAAGAATGATAGAAGAAGCATAACATCAATATACACATATGCAGATCTGAAATAAAGCAATAAACAACAACAAACCATAACACCAATGTGATAACGAAGTTCGACAATCTCGCTTACGTCTCTGGACCTTGTCTCAGTGGGATTTGCTTATTTATATTAGAAGTTTTACAAGTACATCATAATAGTGCGAAAAGGTCACAACAATGAGCTGGTCATATTCTACCAGATCTCATGAACCCATCAAAACTGACGGCACCCAGATCGGATGAACGAAGCTCCCAGAAAAGACCTGCAAAGGTGCGCTCCTCAATAGCTTCCTTGCATGAAAATGGCTTTGGCTTAACAATCCGACAACATAAAACTGTTCTGAACCTGCTCCTATGGACTCAAGAATCCCTGGTTTATATAGATCTGAAGCTGGTAACCATCTCCCAACTTCCTCCAAATATCTGGCCTCAAAAAGGGCCCAATATCTCCCAATAATGGGCAAAATCCCCCAAATCTGTTGAGAAAATCAACAATAATCCTTATAACATAGTTTAAAACCCACTTTATGCACATTATTTGGGCACAACCCTTGATTTACTGGACCCTAGGCATATGGGCACATCCCAAGTGGCCACGGGCTAACCTCCTGGTGCATTGCCCCCCTGCATGTTTCGCACCTGGTCGCGTTGACTCTAATGTGGCTATGGGCTTACCATCCCCGCATGCTTTGTTAGACCTCGAAATCCAACATCTGGTTAAGCCCCCTGGTTGGTGGTCTAGCTCGACCGACTGAGGCTTAACCCCTTACCTCTTCCAGGTGTATATTTCGAGCGCTAGAAAGGTGGAACCCTGAGTCATATGGTTGAGGTTTATGGAACCAAGGGCTAAGTCATAACTATAACCCCTCGGGCTATGATATATCTCTGGTCATGTGGAAGAGTCGTATGATGGTGTGTTCATCGGGGGCTGGGGCTAGTCCCAACACATTTTCTTTGTCGAACTGACATATATTGCAAAATATATATTAATGAAACCATATGAATAACAAGCTCCAGCGACGGGTGGGTTGGTAGAACCAACCCTGCTAAGTCACTCGCCTAGTGGGAAGGTCGCGTGATCGAACCTCATGCACTACAAAACAATTTTTGCAATGAAAATATAAACCAATACATGGGTGCCATTTGGAAGCCAATATCTGGGCCACATGACACCGTACCTTTATGCCAACTAGCTACTAAGTGTCAACACGCCATTTAACCTGCTCTGCCACACGTACCAACCACGTCAGCACACCTACCACATGTCTACGACTCATTCATCTAGCTGTCTGCCTTGTCACCAGATACTGCCATGTGTCATACCTACCATGCAAGTTGTACGGGCGTCCCATGTGTCACCCTTGCAGTGGTTACATGTGTCACCCCCAGATTGGTCCACCTGTAATGTCCACATCAACATCCGTATGCCCAGTCACCCTGCCACGTGTCATTCCGTATGCCCAATCACTGTACGGTCAACTTCCATGTGTCACTTCCAGACTGTCAACTGTGCCTTCCATGTCAGTTGTACAACATGTACAGTCAGCTGCCACGTGGCACAGTACGGACTATACATTCAACATTTTTTTGCTTGTTTGAAAAAATGAACAGATCGCCATAACTTGAGCCTACGATGTCTATTTGAGCCCGTTCAAATTGCGTTGGGTTCATATCAACGAGGTCTACGTACACATTCCTTTTGAAGCCATTCTGAGAACTTTTATTTTTAGGCCTTTCTGAGCCCCATCAAGTTCCTGGATCCTATTATGGATCACACCTCCCCACTAAGGACCTTTTGGTCCCACAAAAGGTTACGAAATGGATCTTACTGATCACATACCCATAAGGAAAAAAACAAAACATGATGTTGTAAAAAAATAATGTTATAATAGGTCATCATTTCAACATGTGTGATTATAATAATGGAAGCAAAATACAATGAAGTTGTGACATCCACTTCTGGCAAAACCAAGTGGATGGTTTCTTTCCTTCACAATGTTCTTCTTGCTTCATTGTTAATCCTTCTTCCTTTGTGAGTACATGTGCAATCCTTTTTTCCTTCCCTGGACGAAGGTTCAGATTAATCTTCCAACAATTAGTCTTTTGATGTCCACTCTTGCTGCAAAAAGTGCATCAAGTTTTTGGCATCCATACCTGTTTACCCTTCTCTTTGTTCCGTTGTGGAGTTGAGTCTTTCTATCATATTTCCTTCCTGGTCGACATATGTTTCCCGTACAAAGTTTGTCTCTTCCAACACTTGGCAACACAATGCTTGGGTGAATGGCAATAAGTACATGGATAAATATCCCACAAGTTTCATATTACATGATTATGTTTTTTATAATAAAAAAGAGAATTGGTAAAATTATGAGCATTATACCTTCCATATTGATATTCACTTTGCTTTGGAGATGACTTGCATTCACTACCATAATCATGGAGTGATACGTCATCGCATTTCATGAAGTGTTCCTGCAATGTCTTAAGCTGGCCATTTGAAGCATTACTTGCTTCCAAAGTTTTGCAACCCATCTTGGAGGATGCTCCAATCTCCACTTCACCATATCCTAATCTTAAATATCGAGGCCTTTCCACAACCTCAATGGGATTAACGATACCCTGTCCCTCAATTCCAAGGCCCTTTCCTTCATAACCCATCCTCGTTAGCAATCTCAAACCTATACCTCTTGTATGTTTTTCAAAAGCACCAAAACCATCTTGATGGGAAAAAGGAGAACTTGACGAATGACCTTCACTGCATACCTCAGAGATTTTTTCTGAAACAGATGTATAAGGCACTTCCTTCAATCCTTCTTTGACTTTTTTGATCTTTGAATCTTTCACTAGAACCGTCCTCTTTCGTTACAAGTAGTCTTCATACAACACTTTCACCATCTCGGCCATGACAAACACTGAATTTCTGAATTCCTTATCATCTTGATAAATTCCTCCTATAGATGCCATTTTCTCCATTGAGATGAGATATTCCTTGGTTAACATGCAAAACTCAAATTCCAAATGTCAACTAGCTCTGATACCACTTGATCTGAAAAGATATTTTACATGACTATGGTTGAGTTATTAAGCATGTGTTGATTAACCAATTAGGAAGCTTAAAGAAAGAGGAAGAATTATAGAAGAAACATGACAACCATATACACATATGAAGATCTGAAATAAAGCAATAAACAACAACAAACCATAACAACAATGTTATAACGGAGTTCGACAATCTCGCCTACGTCTCCGGGCCTTGTCTCAGTGGAATTTTCTTATTTCATTTTGAAGATTTACAAGTACATCATGATAGTGCCAAAAGGTTACAAAAATGATCTGGTCGTGTTCTACAAGATCTCATGAACCCATCAAAACTGACGACACCCAAATCGGATGAACGAGGCTCCCAAAAATGGCCTACAAAGATGCGCTCCTCAATAGATTCCCTGCATGACAATGGCTTTGGCTCAACAATCTAGTAGCATAAACCTATTCTGAACCTCCTTCCATGGCCTCAGAAAGCCTTGGTTTATATAGATCTGATGTTGGTAACCATCTCCTAACTTCCTCCAAAGCTCTGGCCTCAAAAAGGGCAAAATATCTCCCAATAATGGGCAAAATCCCCCAAATCTGNTCGTTCATTGTTGCAGTTACTAACCATACTCCACTAATTAGTAATAGACTGAGCAAAAAAAGTGAATATACAGATGCAAAAAAGAATGAACCATCGACATATTTTCCCTTCTTAAAAAGAACAACATCACCCAAAGGACCTATTTTATTTTCAACCGTAGGCTGTAAATCTAGATCCTGGATACTAGAATTAACTAGCATTTTCACATGCCCTGTAGTGACAATTGTCAAATTAGTGTTCATATGACGACCTCTCAAAATTAACTCAATCACATCCTTGAAAAGATGATACTTATTCTGTTCCCTGTAGAAAATGGCCTTTCTATCATACAAGTATGGACCTCCCAAAACCATCCCACAAATGTCAAGTGGAACAACGTCTAACTCTACCTCATCAATGAAACTGGATGTGATCTCAAACTGTAACTTGAATTGCTTAGTTACCTGTACCTTAGCATTATCACAAATTCAACCCAAAGTATATGGTCTCAGAAGAGGCCTAGTTTTCCCAAATTCTAAACTACTTGCTTTGAAATAAGATTCACTTGTGATCCACTATCAACAAGTGTTAGTGTGCTTTGAGATAACTTGTAAATGAAACGGGTGATTTATTTTCCTTCCATCAAAGATTAGTTTAGAATTTGAAGAAGAAGTACGTGAATTGAAACTTGCAACAAAATATTTACCTTTGATACCCATAATAGTTGTAAACTTAGTTTCATCCTCAGAATCTAATCCAAGATCTTGAACTATGGTCGTGGTCTTCTCGTTGCCCTTTATAGGCTAAGCCCACTTCAGTTTCATTTCTATATGCAACTTCCAACAATGCTTCTCATCATGTCCTTTCTTCTCGCAATGACAACATGTAGGCTTCTTCTTTTCATCATTTTTCACTGTAGTTGTCTTCTTACGCTTTCCCTTTTCCTTCGACTGCTTCTCGAATTCATGTGGCTCCTCTGACACATCCTCGACAACACATTTTCCTTTGTTGGTTTCAAGATGAGTAGCTTGAACTGATACTTCATCAATATTAGTAGGATTAAACATCAATATAGTATGGTAAAGATATGAGTGCATACCACCGATATACTTTATAAGAGTCTCAAGAGTGTGTAATGGACTACCCAAAGATAATGCCTTCCTCTTCAATTCATGTGTATAAGCTTGAAGATTTTTCCCTTTTCCTTGCCTTAGATGTTGCTAAGTAATCATTTATGTTTGCATATAAGCTAATGGATAAAATTTCTTTCTTAACGCAATAGTAAATTCAATCCATGAAGAAATGATTTTACCATATTGAATAAGATCAACTTTTGTTTGACTCTCCCACCATATCAAAGTTGTGCCACTCGGGAGAAGAGTAACCCACTGTATCCTTGAAGTGTCATTTATGATTTTTTGTACCCTGAAATACACTTCAATATGTTTGACCTAATTATCCAACTTCTCTGCATTCAACTCTCCATCATAAGTAAGAAAATCAAACTTTACATCTAGATTTAACAAAGGCAAATCATGAGAACGAGAAGAATTCTTAGAATGTTTCTTCCTCTTATGAGAAGAATGTTCACTTCCATCAGAAGAATATGACGATGATGATGAGGACGATGATGGTGGTGATGGGGATGAAGGAGGCTCTGGAGATTATTCACCTTCTCCTTCTTCTTTAACTGCTTTAGTTTTTAATGATGTACATTCTGCCTTGGCCTTCTTTCATTCCTCATACATTTCTTCCAGCATGGCCTTCATCAAATTAAATGCCTCAAAGAAATCATCTTCAGAGTCATAAGGACGTAACCTTCTTGGTGAAACTATCTCTCCTTTTCGAGTGAAGCTCCTTGAAACAATTTTAGGATTATAACTTGCAAGCTTGTCTTCAGCTTGCTTAGATTTGGACCTTGTAAGAATACTTGCAAATACATGTCAAAACCAACCTTGATACCAACTTTCCTTCCAGTGATAGGAAAGTTTCCTTCCAGTGATACCAACCTGCTCTGATACCAACTTGATCCAAAAATCCTTAGATGTAAAATTATTTCTTAAATACACATAAAACATCTGACCAGGTTTGGAAAATGAAGATTTTCTTTGACTATTTGTACATAACATGTGAATGTCTTACTTATCCATAAACTTCAATAACACTAATGAATGAATTGCGGAAATAAAATGCTGAAATGAAATAAAATAAGATAAAAAACAGGTCAAATGGCACAATAACAATTTGTTAATGTAGTTCACCCATCCTTGGCTATGTCTCTGGGTCCCTTTTTAATCAGTGAGACTGTTCACTTAATCCTCAAATGCCAAAATTACAATCAATGGACTTACAAATACCAATTTTTTGAAGACACCCTTCAATTATGCTGCTCAATCCTAGAAACATAGGTCATTACTAAATTCCTCACAAAATTCTAAGAAAAATGAGTATAAACTCGACTATGTTTCGAACAGGTGCTTAAAGACCCCTTTTTGCACACATAACGAGACTATGTGTCTCATACATGGAAAATTGGACTAATACTTTTCATACATAGCACTTTTATACAAAATAGACATCACCATCAGATTCCTCTTGAAATTCTATGAAAAATGAGAATAAACACTCTATACTTCCCTCAGAGAACTCCATGGCACGTAAGACGAGACAAACCAAAAACTATGAGCACCTCTTGCACGTAAAACAAGGAAATCTAAACTTGGCGCAAACTTCAATGGCACGAACATCAATTTCGCATGTAAATCCATGTGTTGTATAATGTCCAGAGCTAGGTTTAAATAGGTGTGGGAGGTGTAACTAAGCCCCATTATTCACGGGCTTCATTTGTTTTAACATAAATATAATATTTAATGTTAGTTATAACAACTAACATGCATGGTCTATTGGTAGGAGGCTTGTGGTTAATACTAAAGAGTATTATTTGGAATATTGGAATATTCCTCTGAAGGTAATGGGTTCTATTCCATTCGACCCCCAACAAATTTTGATTCTCTTTTAGCCGTTATTGTCCAATCGAAGAGTGCCACGTGGTGCTCTCTGATTGGTCCACATGTGAAGCCATTTTCCACCTCAGCATCCAGTCATCGACCACCTGTACTATATGATCATGCCACATGGTGCTTACTGGTACTTCCATGTCACTACAACCGGTACCTGTATGAATCTTCCACGCCAGCGTACGAATGTTGATTGTACCTACCACCTTCCACATCATCTGTACGGATGGCATGTGGCACATTTATATTGGTCCACATGGGTATATGAAAATGCCAAAAATGAGTGACATGTGGCAACCTCTCATGTGACCTTGTCATCTTATTGATGTCAACATGACATCATCTTATCAATTGTACGACCTGTATAGATAGGCCATGTGGCACCCCTACTTTGACTTTTGACATGGTTGGACAAAACTTTGAACTGCCATAACTTCTTCATACGAACTCCGTTTGAGGTGATTCTTGCGTCGTTGGAAAGATATTGCCGATATCTATGAAATGAAGTCATTTTCAAAATAATTTGAGAAGAACAATTTTTGAGCATTTTGTATCCTCTTGGATCACTTTTAAACATTCTTGATCCTCCTGGATCAGTATGAAAGGCTGTGCAAAACACCATTTAGTTGGGACATGTTAGAGGATTGAGTTATAGTACAATAATTTTTTATTCAAGAGATGGAGAAACAAGTGATTTAGATTAGGTAGTGGTTAAAAAAAGGACAATATAGACATAAGAGTTATGTCGCTTGATCCGAAAAAAAGATCTTTTACACGACTATGGTTGAGTTATTAAGCATGTGTTGATTAACCAATTAGGAAGCTTAAATAAAGAGGAAGAATGATAGAAGAAGCATAACATCAATATACACATATGCAGATCTGAAATAAAGCAATAAACAACAACAAACCATAACACCAATGTGATAACGAAGTTCGACAATCTCGCTTACGTCTCTGGACCTTGTCTCAGTGGGATTTGCTTATTTATATTAGAAGTTTTACAAGTACATCATAATAGTGCGAAAAGGTCACAACAATGAGCTGGTCATATTCTACCAGATCTCATGAACCCATCAAAACTGACGGCACCCAGATCGGATGAACGAAGCTCCCAGAAAAGACCTGCAAAGGTGCGCTCCTCAATAGCTTCCTTGCATGAAAATGGCTTTGGCTTAACAATCCGACAACATAAAACTGTTCTGAACCTGCTCCTATGGACTCAAGAATCCCTGGTTTATATAGATCTGAAGCTGGTAACCATCTCCCAACTTCCTCCAAATATCTGGCCTCAAAAAGGGCCCAATATCTCCCAATAATGGGCAAAATCCCCCAAATCTGTTGAGAAAATCAACAATAATCCTTATAACATAGTTTAAAACCCACTTTATGCACATTATTTGGGCACAACCCTTGATTTACTGGACCCTAGGCATATGGGCACATCCCAAGTGGCCACGGGCTAACCTCCTGGTGCATTGCCCCCCTGCATGTTTCGCACCTGGTCGCGTTGACTCTAATGTGGCTATGGGCTTACCATCCCCGCATGCTTTGTTAGACCTCGAAATCCAACATCTGGTTAAGCCCCCTGGTTGGTGGTCTAGCTCGACCGACTGAGGCTTAACCCCTTACCTCTTCCAGGTGTATATTTCGAGCGCTAGAAAGGTGGAACCCTGAGTCATATGGTTGAGGTTTATGGAACCAAGGGCTAAGTCATAACTATAACCCCTCGGGCTATGATATATCTCTGGTCATGTGGAAGAGTCGTATGATGGTGTGTTCATCGGGGGCTGGGGCTAGTCCCAACACATTTTCTTTGTCGAACTGACATATATTGCAAAATATATATTAATGAAACCATATGAATAACAAGCTCCAGCGACGGGTGGGTTGGTAGAACCAACCCTGCTAAGTCACTCGCCTAGTGGGAAGGTCGCGTGATCGAACCTCATGCACTACAAAACAATTTTTGCAATGAAAATATAAACCAATACATGGGTGCCATTTGGAAGCCAATATCTGGGCCACATGACACCGTACCTTTATGCCAACTAGCTACTAAGTGTCAACACGCCATTTAACCTGCTCTGCCACACGTACCAACCACGTCAGCACACCTACCACATGTCTACGACTCATTCATCTAGCTGTCTGCCTTGTCACCAGATACTGCCATGTGTCATACCTACCATGCAAGTTGTACGGGCGTCCCATGTGTCACCCTTGCAGTGGTTACATGTGTCACCCCCAGATTGGTCCACCTGTAATGTCCACATCAACATCCGTATGCCCAGTCACCCTGCCACGTGTCATTCCGTATGCCCAATCACTGTACGGTCAACTTCCATGTGTCACTTCCAGACTGTCAACTGTGCCTTCCATGTCAGTTGTACAACATGTACAGTCAGCTGCCACGTGGCACAGTACGGACTATACATTCAACATTTTTTTGCTTGTTTGAAAAAATGAACAGATCGCCATAACTTGAGCCTACGATGTCTATTTGAGCCCGTTCAAATTGCGTTGGGTTCATATCAACGAGGTCTACGTACACATTCCTTTTGAAGCCATTCTGAGAACTTTTATTTTTAGGCCTTTCTGAGCCCCATCAAGTTCCTGGATCCTATTATGGATCACACCTCCCCACTAAGGACCTTTTGGTCCCACAAAAGGTTACGAAATGGATCTTACTGATCACATACCCATAAGGAAAAAAACAAAACATGATGTTGTAAAAAAATAATGTTATAATAGGTCATCATTTCAACATGTGTGATTATAATAATGGAAGCAAAATACAATGAAGTTGTGACATCCACTTCTGGCAAAACCAAGTGGATGGTTTCTTTCCTTCACAATGTTCTTCTTGCTTCATTGTTAATCCTTCTTCCTTTGTGAGTACATGTGCAATCCTTTTTTCCTTCCCTGGACGAAGGTTCAGATTAATCTTCCAACAATTAGTCTTTTGATGTCCACTCTTGCTGCAAAAAGTGCATCAAGTTTTTGGCATCCATACCTGTTTACCCTTCTCTTTGTTCCGTTGTGGAGTTGAGTCTTTCTATCATATTTCCTTCCTGGTCGACATATGTTTCCCGTACAAAGTTTGTCTCTTCCAACACTTGGCAACACAATGCTTGGGTGAATGGCAATAAGTACATGGATAAATATCCCACAAGTTTCATATTACATGATTATGTTTTTTATAATAAAAAAGAGAATTGGTAAAATTATGAGCATTATACCTTCCATATTGATATTCACTTTGCTTTGGAGATGACTTGCATTCACTACCATAATCATGGAGTGATACGTCATCGCATTTCATGAAGTGTTCCTGCAATGTCTTAAGCTGGCCATTTGAAGCATTACTTGCTTCCAAAGTTTTGCAACCCATCTTGGAGGATGCTCCAATCTCCACTTCACCATATCCTAATATTAAATATCGAGGCCTTTCCACAACCTCAATGGGATTAACGATACCCTGTCCCTCAATTCCAAGGCCCTTTCCTTCATAACCCATCTTGGTTAGCAATCTCAAACCTATACCTCTTGTATGTTTTTCAAAAGCACCAAAACCATCTTGATGGGAAAAAGGAGAACTTGATGAATGACCTTCACTGCATACCTCAGAGATTTTTTCTGAAACAGATGTAGAAGGCACTTCCTTCAATCCTTCTTTGACTTTTTTGTTCTTTGAATCTTTCACTAGAATCGTCCTCTTTCATTACAAGTAGTCTTCATACAACACTTTCACCATCTCGGCCATGACAAACACTGAATTTCTGAATTCCTTATCATCTTGAGAAATTCCTCCTATAGATGCCATTTTCTCCATTGAGATGAGATCTTACCTGGTTAACATGCAAAACTCAAATTCCAAATGTCAACTGGCTCTGATACCACTTGATCTGAAAAGATATTTTACACAACTATGGTTGAGTTATTAAGCATGTGTTGATTAACCAATTAGGAATCTTAAAGAAAGAGGAAGAATTATAGAAGAAACATGACAACCATATACACATATGCAGATATGAAATAAAGCAATAAACAACAACAAACCATAACAACAATGTTATAACGGAGTTCGACAATCTCGCCTACGTCTCCGGGCTTTGTCTCAGTGGACTTTTCTTATTTCATTTTGAAGATTTACAAGTACATCATGATAGTGCCAGAAGGTTACAAAAATGATCTGGTCGTGTTCTACAAGATCTCATGAACCCATCAAAACTGACGGCACCCAAATCAGATGAACGAGGCTCCCAGAAATGGCCTACAAAGCTGCGCTCCTCAATATCTTCCCCGCATGACAATGGATTTGGCTCAACAATCCGATAGCATAAACCTATTCTGAACCTCCTTCCATGGCCTCAAAAAGCCTTGGTTTATATAGATCTGATGTTGGTAACCATCTCCTAACTTCCTCCAAAGCTCTGGCCTCAAAAAGGGCAAAATATCTCCCAATAATGGGCAAAATCCCCCAAATCTGCTCAGAAAATCAATAATAATCCATATAACATAGTTTAAAACCCACTTTATGAACATTATTTGGGTACAACACCTGATTTATTGGCCCCTGGGAATATGGGTGCATCCCAAGTAGCCACGGGCTAACCTCCTGGCGCGCTCCCCCCTGCATGTTTGGCACCTGGTCGCGTTGACTATCATGTGGCTATGGGCTTACCATCCCCATGGAATTTGTTAGCCCCCTGAAATCCAACCTATGGTTAAGCCCCCTGGTCAAAGGGCTAGCCCGACTGACCGAGGCTTAACCCCTTACCTCTGCCAGGTGTATATTCCGAGCACCAGAAAGGTGAAACCCCGAGTCATATGGTTGAGGTTTACGGAACCAAGGGCTAAGTCATAACTATAACCTCCCATGCTATGGTATATTTCTGGTCATGTGGAAGAGTCGTATGATGGTGTGTTCATCGGGGGCTGGGGCTAGGCCCAACTTGTTTTCTCCATCGAATTGACATATATTGAAATATATATATAAATGAAACCATATGACTAACAAGCTCCAATGGCGGGTGGGTTGCTAGACTCAACCCTGCCAAGACACTTGCCCGATGGGAAGGTCGTGCGATCGAACCCTATGGACTCCAAAGAAATTTTTGCAATGAAACTTTAAAACAATACATGGGTGCCACGTGGCACCGTACCTTACGCCAACTAGATTCCAAGTGTCAACATGCCATCAAACCTGCTCTGCCACACGTACCAGCCATGTCATCATACCTGCCACGTGTCTATGATTCATTGGTCCACTTTTCTTCCTTGTCCCCGACTACTGCCACATCTTGTACCTGCCATGCAAGTTGTACGAGCATGCCATGTGTCACCCTTGTAGTGGTGACATGTGTCACCCACAGATTGGTCCACTTGTCCTGTCCATGTCAACATCCATATGCCCAGTCACCCTGCCACGTGTCAGTCCTTATGCCCAGTAACTGTACGGTTATTTTCCATGTGTCACCTCCAGACTTCCAGCTGTGTCTACCACATCAGCTGTATGACCGTATGGCTTGTACAATCAGCTACCACGTGGCACTGTACGAACTGCATAGTCAACATTTTTTGCCTGTTTGGATAAATGAACAGATCGCCATAACTTGAGCATACGACGTCTATTTGAAACTGTTCAAGTTGCTTAGGTTCGTATCAATGAGGCCTACGTACACGTCCGTTTTAAAGCCATTCTGAGAACTTTTATTTTTAGGACTTTCTGAGCCCCATCAAGCTCCTCGATTGGATTCTGGATCACACCTCCCCACTAGGGACCATTCGGTCCCACAAAAGATTACAAAATGGATCTTATTGATTACATACTCATAAGGACAAAAACAAAACACGATGTTGTACAAAAATGATGTTATAATAGGCCATCATTTCAACATGTGTGATTACATTAATGGAAGCAAAATACAATGAAGTTGTGACATCCACTTTTGGAAAAACCAAGTGGTCGGTTTATTTCCTTCACAATGTTCCTCTTGCTTTGCTGGTAATCCTTTTGTCCTTCCTTGGTAGAAGCTCCAGATTAATCTTCCAACAATTAGTCTTTTGATGTCCACTCCTGTTGCAAAAAGTGCACTGAGTTTTTGGCATCCAGACCTGTTTACCCTTCTCTTTCTTCTGTTGTGGATTTGAGTCTTTATGTCGTGTTTCCTTCTTGGTCTACACAGGTTTCCTTTACAAAGTTTGTCTCTTCCAACACTTGGCAACACAATGCTTGGGTGAATGACAATAAGTACATGGATAAATATCCCACAAGTTTTGGATTACATGATTGTGTTTTTTATAATAAAAAAGAGAATTGGTAAAATTATGACCATTATACCTTCCATGTTGATCTTTAGTTTGCTTTGGGGATGACTTACATTCACTACCGCAATCATGGAGTGATACACCATCACCTTTCATGAGTTTTTCCTACAATGTATTAAGCTGGCCATTTGAAGCATTACTTGCTTCTGAAGTTTTGGAACCCATCTTGGAGGATGCTCCAATCTCCACTTGGTCATATCCCAATCCTAAATATCGAAGCCTTTCGACAACCTCAATGGGATTAATGATACCTTGGCCCTCAATTCCAAGGCCCTTTCCTTCATAACCCATCTTGGTTAGCAATCCCAAACCTATACCTCTTGTATGTTTTTCAAAAGCACCAAAACCATCTTTATGGCAACAAGGAGAATTTGATGAATGACATTCACTGTATACCTCATAGATGTTTTCTGAAACAGATGTAAAAGGCACTTCCTTCAATCATTCTTTGAATTTGTTGTTCTTTGAAGCTTTCACTTGAACCGTCCTCTTTCATTCCAAGTAGTCTTCATACAACACTTTCACTATCTCAGCAATGAAAAACACCGAATTTCTGAATTCCTTCTCATCTTGAGAAAGTCCTCTTGTAGATGCTATTTTCTCCCTTGAGATGAGCTCTTCCCTGGTTAATATGAAAAACTCAAATTCCAAATGTCAACTAGATCTGATACCACTTGATCCAAAAATATCTTTTACACGACTATGGTTGAGTTATTAAGCATGTGTTGATTAACCAATTAGGAAGCTTAATGAAAGAGGAAGAATTATAGAAGAAGCATACCAACCATATACACATATGTAGATATGAAATAAAGCAATAAACAACAACAAACCATAACACCAATGTGATAATAGAGTTTGGTGATCTCGCCTACGTCTCTGGGCCTTGTCTCGGTGGGATTTGATTATTTTTGTTCGAAGCTTTACAATTACGTCATGATAGTACCAAAAGGTTACAACAATGAGCTGGTCGTGTTCTACCAAATCTCATGAACCTATCAAAACTGGCGGCACACAAATTGAATGAATGAGGCTCCTAGAAATGGCCAACAAATGTGTGCTCCTCAATAGCTTCCCTACATGACAATGGCTTTGGCTCAACAATCTGACAACATAAACTTGTTCTGAACCTCCTCCCATGGCCTCAAGAAGCTCTGGTTTATATAGATCTAAAGTTGGTAACCATCTCCCAACTTCCTCCAAAGATCTGGCCTCAAAAAGGGCCCAATATCTCCCAATAACGGGCAAAATCTCACAAATCTACTGATAAAATCAATAATAATCCATATAACATAGTTTAAAACCCACTTTATGTACATTATTTGGGCGCAACCCCTGATTTACTAGCCCCTAGGCATATGGGCGCATCCCAAGTGGCCACGAGCTAACCTCCTGACGCACTATTGATCCGGATTTATGTAGGAACACAATGAAATACAAAAATACACATAAACGCAGAGATGCAGCGGAAATAAGACTTCATTTCATTAATAACAAAT
>JZKD02S2175136.1:12414-22917 GCA_000966675.3 Picea glauca | reverse complement strand
TGCGCCAGAGCGGGATGTTACAGCCTTGATTTAGGTTGGAGAGGAAAATATTCAAGGCTATAAAACAAACATACAATTATGTGCTAGGGAGTGTAGAAGTCTAGTAACATGGAATTTATCTGGGATCCCCCTTTATCACAGGGCCTAAACACGAGGTCGTGTGTGGAAAGGTAGCGGAGATAACCCCTCCAAAGTTGGACCAAGCGTAGCAGGGAACACATATAGAGGACTTGTCTTGGGATTTCGTTGATAAAATTTGCATAGAGATTTGTGGGTCTCAAATCTGTTTGAGGTACTTAGTCATCTTCCAAAACACTTTCTTTCGAAACCCTCAATACGTTTCGGGCTTTATACCCTGCTCATTGCGGTCCACCCAACTGTCGATTGTACCCGCCTAGTAATTGTTCACGAGTTGGCAACCTAGTTTCCTTTATTATAGGGACTTACAAAAGTGACTGCGGGTGTATACCGTAGTACCTAGGGTAGATGTTGGGCCACTCTTTTCATAGTATACTTGAAGGGTGCTTCCATGTTCGATTTTCACTTGCATCAGTAAGTTTCTCTAGTGTGGGCTAGCATAACTGTTCTTCCTATTAGATAGTGGTCTGCTTGATTTGCCTTTAGGAGGTTTTTAGTGTGTGATATGTGCTCCCTAGGTTTCCATAGTGAGTTATTCATTCATGGCTTTGGGTCTCTGAACTAATATGGTAGACCTCCCACTCTGCTGGGCGTGAGGACTTTTTGGGTCTTCCTCTTAGAAACGTGGAGCCACCTCTTTATAGGCATTGTTTAGATAACACCGGTTCGCCAGAGTCAGTGTGTGAGAATTTTACAGACTTGAATGATCCCTCAAGGGGAGAACCTATGCATAATATATTCATATCTAAAGTTCCCGATGATACCAACCAAGGAACCCCTTCACAAATGGATTCTTTGTACATTCCTGGGTTGAATGTGGGACTATCGGTCTGGTTGGATACCATTCCAAATGTATATAATGTTCTTGATGCTTCTTAGTTGAGCATGTTATGTCATGGGAACCATGTTGATGTTCTTTCATCAGCAAAGTATTCCCCTCCTCCTTATCCTGCCTCTTGTGAAAGTATAGTTACTAGTAACCGAAAGTCTAAAGGAAGTAGAAAGAGGAAGAATAGGAAGAATAAGTCACCAACATATGTGAGTCATGTTGAATATATTTCTTCAACCTCTGCAACTCATGTTGAAGACTAGCACCCAACCTCTGCAAGTCATGCTGGGGGAAAGCACCCGACCTCCGCAAGCCATGTTGGGGGGAAAAGTTGAGTCACAGCTAGTCATGCTGGAAATAGGTCTGTAGCCTCTACAAGTCATATTATCGACCCATCACCAACCTTTGCAAGTCATTCTAGATATGTGCAACCAACCACTTCTAGTCATGCTGGGGGCATTTATTTTGTTGAGAAACCTAAACAGATAGGACGTAAGCCTAAGTTCCCTTGTAATATTTGCAAGGGAGATCACCTTACTCATTTCTGCCCTGACATTCAAGGGGTACAAAGATTGTGGTCCCTGTCTGCAAGCTCTTCTAATTATAAGTATTATGAGGTTTCCACACAGTCAATTCAACCATTGGTTAAGAAAGTGGTCACGCCGATGCAGTCATCGGTTGATCGCACTCCTCTTTTGGCGGGTGAGGTGGCTTTAGACCTTGTATTCTCGTAACCTATTCAGCCATTGGTTGAGAAAGTTGCCATGCCAATGTAGTCATTGGTTGCTCCCTCTCCTCTTTTGAGGGGTGAGGTGCCTTTAGACCTTATAGTCTCGTAGCATATTCAACCATTGGTTGAGAAAGTGGTCACAACGCTGCAATCTTCATCTGATCCCACTCTTCTATTGGGGAGTGATGTGTCTACTGACTATGTTTTTATCATTTCCAATTCATTACTTTCAGAACAAGGGGGAATTTCGCTCGTTCCGAGCACATCCCCTCCAAACCCTAGAATGGTTTCCTTTGATTGGAATGATCTTTTTGAGCCTCGTCTTCCTTTTTCTGCACCTTTTCAAATAAGGGTTGAAGTTAATTCAACAAAAAATTATCGATGTATTGTGGATGAAGGAGCCTCTATAAGTATTTTATCCTCCTCATTTGGAAAGTCTTAGGATCTCCCAATCTTGTATCCGCTTCACATGAGTTGTTGGCTTTTGACATACGCCCCAGTAAATATTTACGGGATCTTTCTCAGTTACCTATCTCGTTATGTGGGAAGATTGTCCTTGTCGATGTTGTAGTGGTTCAAGGCCCATTAGATTTCAATATGCTTCTCGGGCATGATTATGTATATTCTATGAATGTTGTGGTTTCTATTCTCTTCCTTGTGATGCATTTCCCTCACAATGGAATCATTGTCACTATTGATCAGCTGGCATCTGATAATCACCATCCTAATTCAACATTATTTAAGACTACCCATTTACATGCTCCCAGTGTTAGTGTAGACTCTACCCCACCACGGGTTAATTATCTGGCGTCTTATCCTTGATGTTCAATTTCTTCTGAGCAAGAGCTTGTGCAATCATGTTTTCCTTCCCAAGACTTGGTCTAAGAAATTGATTCATTGGTTTATCCAATGGGGGCATGGGAGCCCTTGTTTCCGCCTCTTATTCCAAGTGATATTGAGTCTCCTTCTGAGTTTGATCTCATTGTTTGTATATCCTCAAACCCTTGTGCTTGTGATTCTTCATTGATAGACTCTGCCAGTCCTGGCCAGAGCTTCCATCGTCATATTGAATATGGTCAGTTTACTTCACCCTTTGGGACTTTCGACCCTTGTTTGCATGATTTCATGGATTTGGAATTTCCTTCAGATGAGGCTATCCTTGAAGCCATGACTACAGTTTATATATTGAAGGAATCCTTGCACCATGCTTTGTGTTTTCGTCCCTTTTGGGAGACTTTCCAAGTTGACTATCGAAGAGACTCTTAGTATGAGCTTGGAAGTGGGCTCTACCTGAACCATTCTCATACATGAGTCATAGCCCCCTGGAGTCTTCTTTAAGCCCTTTTCAGACTCTCTAAACATGAAAATATTGTCAAGCAATCTTGTTTTCCTTCACGCTAGTCAAACTCAAATTCAAAGGCATGTCTGTCCGACAGTAGTTTACTCCTTTTTTGGTCTGAATGGTCATTTGTACAAACAAAGGTATACTCTAGGAACTTTTTTTCGCTAGAAGAGTATTCTCAGGTATAAGTTTAACCCATTTTCAAGCCTGAGGAACTAAATTTACGAAAAAGGAACCCCAAGGAGGTCCATAGTTAATCTCTTTTTAGACTCATTAAAAGTGAAAATATCGTCGAGTGACCTTGTTCTTTCACACTCATTAATTGGTTCAGAAAAACATCTACTAGCATGAGTTTACCCCTTTTTCTGGCCTGTAGATCAAGGAGGAAAAAGGTACACCTCGGGATATTCGTCTCGCCAAGAGAGTTATCTTTAGTAGATTTTATACTTTTTCGGGCTAAGGAGACTAAATCTAGAAAAAGACAACGAGTCCATAGTTAATCTCTTTTCAAAGTCCTTAAAATTGAAAAGATTTCCGAGTGATCTTGTCTTTGTCACACTCATTAAAATGGTATTGAATAGACATTTGTTCGGTGCTAGTTTACCCCTTTTTGCGAACCGAATAGACTACCTTTGAAAAAGGTACCCCAGTGGAGTCTCCTTTTACGCTTTTTTTAGACTCTCTAAAAATGAAAAAATGCCAAGCTTTCCTTCTCTGGGCTCGTTAAAATTACATCGAAGGAAGTTATCATTGTGTCTTATTAATCATGTTTTCATTCCTGCATCTTTGGTGTAATGTCGGCTCCATGTTTCTCTAAACTGAACCATCTGAACCATGCCTTATACACAATCCTTGTAGCACTTTGCCTCTATGTCTTGACACCTTAACCCATGGATGATTTTTATTAGGTGTGCTTTTCCTGCATATGTCTCCTTTCTCTGAGCATTAGTTTGTTCCTTGCACTTGGAACTAGTATGTCTATGACACTCGTTCCTCCTTTTTAATGTAGAATTATTTTATTCTTTTTCAATATTTGCAAAATTATTGAAAACGACAGAAAAAAAAAAAATCAAATATACCCCAAAAAGAGGAAGGGAAAAGTATTTTCTTTTTCTTTACGGCACAATGATTTGCCCTTGGACAAAGCACATCGTTTCATTTTTTCGTCAAGCTCTATAATTTAGTATGACCTTAGGAAGTTATTCTCGCTACATAGAGTTGTGTCCTCCTCCGTTTGGTTATCCTTCCAAACATATGAAGATTTTTGTGTTGCCTCATGCATCGTGAATTTATGTCAATGCCATGCTACCTGAGTCTCATCTTTTGTCATTCTTTTCTCCAGGGGAATTTTTACTAAACTTGAGTTGGCCCTTATCCAATTTGTCTCTTGTCTTCATGCCCGGCCACCACAAAATACCAATCAAGTCCTTGTTCAAAATCAATGAATATTTTCTACATGATCACCAAGATCCTCTGCTCTATTCCCGATGAGCCGTGGAAGACCTCTGGGTAGTGAAGTCATACACTCATATTACACTCCTACTTGAGTTTTGAAGATATTGAAGTTGTTTCTCAATCTTTGAAGTTATCATCTCCAACCATCGGGCGTCATTAGCTTCTTAAAGATGGATACTATACATGTATATATTTTGATTTTGAGATGTAGATCTGTTGTGTATTTCTCGCGAATACGCTTTATATAGTTATATGACATGGAAATGCATTGTATTTGATTGGCATCCATGATTTTATTTCATCCTGAGCATGGGTATTCCCGCCTCAGTGAGAAAAATTATTATTTTGCAGATGGCACCTACCGAACACTGGTCTCTGGGTTGAATCGCTTAATACGTTGGTGAAGATTTGTAATGTATCTTGGCCATAATATTCTCTTCTGACCTCACACATTAGGGGGCATTTGTTATAGCCCTAAATTACACCAGAAATGCATACCTGGCATCAAGCCATCTTACTTTTTATCTTTGCCAATCCATCACTGAACAACTCTTCTAAAAAACCATTCTTTTGAAGGTGTATGCACCTTGCACCACTACTGCCCACGTACAGACAATTGCTACACCACTACAACCCAGATACACTCACAAAAAGCGCAAAAAATTAAAATTGCAAAGGGATACGGGCTTTTCGACCGTTACCTAACCATTTGACCACCCATAGCCAGTCACCCAACTAGATAACTATGTTTTTTACTATAAAAGAAGGTGTTGGGGTCCCATTCCATAGGGGAGAAAAAGAACGAGAGAAGAGAAACTTTGCCCATTTTTGTATTCCCCCTTTGCCTCAATATTTTGCAACCACATTGTGAGTTTGAGCCAAAATTCCTTTCCAACCCCTTTTTCCTCCATTGCAAACCCTTTCCATTTCCCTAGAGAGAATTGAAGAGGAGAAGGATATGTGGAAGCAGTTTATGCACAGTGAGGAGGAGTCGAGGACCAAGTTCAAGGAGCAGTTTCCAGAATCATGTTGTAAGCGACTTTGTGAGATTAATATAACGAAATACTTTTTCCATCCTGCCAAATGATGTCTTCAGTCTTCATGATTTATGTGCATTTTTTTGTTATGATATCTAACCCACTAATTCATATATAGAAGGCATGCATGTAGTTTCTTCTTTTTATTTTGGTGAATGCAGGTTGGCCTTGGGAGGAGATCTGCAATCGAGAAACAACTAAGTGCAAAGGGATAGACACCAGACACGTAGTTTAAGGTAGGCTTCCCAAATCCCTATACTATGTTTTTTATGTATGATTGTGGGGTAATGTAGGGATAGTTGTTAAAAGTAGGAGACTTTAGACGGTTAGTTCTGCCTACACTTTAGAACCCTAGTGTATTCTGTAGGGGAGTTTTCCCACTAATAGCAAACATAAAGCTATGGATTGCATAGCTAACAATAGGAACATAAACAAATTTGAAATTCATACAAAAAAGGGTTATCCAAGAAGACCTAGTGAAACACAAAGAAGAAGTTACAATAGGTTTGAATCACTGAGCACTGAAGTGGAATGATACAAGTGTAACAACTTTGGACACATGGCCAAACATTACAGAATGACAGTTCCTCCTAGATAATCACAGCATAACAACAATAGTTACATACATGAACCTTAGAAGAGAACATGGATAATAAAATATAACCAATATAGCAATGAAGAATGGACACTTTCTCTACAAGATAAGAGCAAGAAAAATGATTGGCATGTTGACAATGGCTGCTCAAAACACATGACATGTGATAAAGACAAGTTTCTTATAGTAAGAAAGGAAATAAATGGATCATTCTCCTTCGGAAATGACGATTCAACTAAAATCATTGGAAAAGGCACAGTCAGAATTGGAAACAAGAATACCAATGCAGAAAATGTTCTACTAGTAGAACATATGAAATATAATATTCTAAGTGTGAGTCAAATGTGTGAACAAGTTCATAAAGTTACTTTTGATTCACAAAAGTGAGAGATAAGAAAATAAGGTTCAGGAAAATTGATTGCAACAACTACAAGAACTTCAAGCAACATATATGTATTAAGTGAAATTGGAAATGAAAAGTGTTTTCTAGGAAAGGAATATGAAATTTGGCTATGGCACAAAATAATGGGTAACATACACTTTGATAGCCTTTTCAAGGTAAGCAAAAGGGAATCAGTTAGATAAATGCCCCAAATTACGAAACCAAGCAACACTTCATGCAAGCATTGTCAACAAGGAAAGAAAACAAAGACCATGTTTAAATCAAAGGAATATTAAACAACAAGACCACTGGAAATTGCGCATACTGATCTAGTTGGACCAACTACAAAAAAGGGTTTAAAAGGTAAGAAATACTTTATGTGATTAGTTGATTATTATACAAGAATGATTGCAGTTTCCTTTCTCAGGAATAATTCCGAAGCTTTTGAAAACTTCAAGGTCTACAAGGAAATGGTTGAAAATGAAATGGATTCAAAAATCAAAATTTTGAGATATGATAAAGGAGGAGAGTTCACTTCAAAGGAATTTATGGACTATTGCAGCAGGCATGGAATAAAAAGGAAATTCTTCGTTGCTAGGACACCTCAACATAATGAAGTTGTTGAAAAAAAGAACAATACAGTACATGAAATGTCTCAAACAATGCTAATGGATTCCAAATTGATAGATATCTTTTGGACACATGAAGTGCATACAATGGTTCACATTCAAAACAAAGTAATTCTCAGAAACAACACTAACAAAACTCCCTACGAGCTATGTAAAGGAAGACCAAAAAATATGAATCACTTCAGAGTATTTGGAAACAAATGCTACATCAAAAGAGAATATGGAAGAATGGGAAAGTCTGACTCTCGTGTGGACAAAGGAGTACTTGTTGGTTACTCAAGTACAAGGAAATCATAAAAGTGTTACAATATAAGGTTGAAAAAAGTTGTGGAAAGCATCAATGTAACAATTGATGAAACAGGTGGACGCAAATTAAAGGAAGAAGAAAATGAATCCATGGAACAAATTTATGAAGAATAAGTAGAAGGGGAAGATGAAGAGGATTAGATAGAATTAGAAGAGAAATCTCATCAAGTTCCTCTAAAGACACCTAGCAAACGAGTATAGAAGAATCATCCTTCAAGTCATATTATCTGAAACAAAGATGTAGGAGTTGAGACTAGAAGAAGAATATGTTCACCATAAGAAACACGCCTATCACTCTCATCTACGATTGAACCAAACGGTTTTGAAGAGGCCAACAAGGATGAATTTTTGAATAAGGCCATGGATGAATAATTTGATCAAATAGATAATAATGACACTTGGGAATTGGTTCCAAGACCAATGAATAAGAATGTGATTGGCACAAAGTGGATATTCAAAAATAAATTGAATGAAGATGGGCAGGTTACAAGGAACAAAGCTAGATTGGTATGTAAAGGATACAGATAGGATGAAGGAAATGAATTTGAAGAGACATTTTCCAAGTTTCCAGAATAGAAGCAATCCGATTGATTTTAGCTTATGCATGCTCCAAGAATATTAAAGTGTATCAGATGGACGTGAAATAAACTTTTCTGAATGGGCAACTTGAAGAAGAAGTCTACATCAAACAACCAGAAGGATTTTAGTTGTCAGATAACGCAAATTACATGTGCAAATTGAAGAAGGCCTTGTATGGTCTAAAATAGGCTCCTAGAGCATGGTACTCTAGTCTGGATAAATATCTACAACAGGAAGGGTTTAGAAAATGAAGTTCAGACAACAACCTCTACATCAAGATAACTCAAGATAGTATTTTACTAATTGAATTTTATGTTGATGATATTATTTTTGGAAGCAATGATGACATGTTAAGCTAGAAAATTGAAAAGGATATGAATAATGAATTTGAAATGTCATTACTCAGAGAACTATCCTTATTTCTGGGTCTTCAGACACGTCAAAGAAACCATGGAATTTTTATTTCTCAAACTAAGTATATCAGAGAAATGCTAAAGAGGTTCGGAATGGAAGATAGAAAACCAGTTACCACTCCTATGAAAACCAGTTGCAAGTTGACCAAATATGATGATTCAATGTCTACAAACCAGAGGAAATACAAGTCAATGATTGGTAGCTTACTATATGTGACAACATCCAGACCATATGTAACGCAAGAAGTTGGACAGGTGGCGTGATTTCAAGCAGCACCAAAGGAATCACATTTCATTGAAGTGAAGAGGATTTTCACATATCTCAAAGCTACATAAGAGTTTGGATTATGGTATCCAAAAGGAAAGGATCTATCAATTATTGCCTACACAGATGCAGATTTTGAAGGTTTCATTAATGATTAACGAAGCACCAATGGAGAATCATTCTACTTGGGTGAGTTTTTAGTATCATGGCTAACTAATAAACAATAATTAGTATCCTTATCTAGAGTCGAAGAAGAATATATGGCAACAACAACATGTTGTACATAGGTTCTATGGATGAAAAAAACTTTGATAGATATACAGGTTAAGTATGATGAGCCCATTCCAATCTATTGTGATAATATAAGCACCATCAATATCTCAAAGAACCCAGTGATGCACTCCAAGATGAATCACATTCCAATAGTGTATCACTTTCTATGGGAACAGGTTGCAGAGAAGAATATCAAAGTTGAATATGTGGGCACAAAATAACAAGTGGCAGATATCTTTACAAAATTCCTTCAACGGGAATCCTTTGGGTATCTTCGCCAGAGACTCAGAGTAATTTCTACTCCAAAATGAATGCTTTTGAATGCTTATATTATATGTCTTATATTTGATTGAGGAAGAACCATAAATAGGACAATTTAGATCATGGGATCAGTTTCAAGAAGAGTTCATTCAGGGGGAGTATCCGCAAGGATAGTTCAGTTAGGGGAGAATCCCAAGATGGAAATATACCTTTTCCATTGATGACAAAGGGGGAGAGATTTATTAGCTGCAGAGCACAAAGGCATGGCTCCAGAGGGATCTATGGTCACAGGAAGAGCATGAGTGATATCACTTTAGTATTGCATGACATGACTTCAGTATTGCATCAAAGTGTTGCCATCAATTCCAAAGGGGGATATTCTTGATTAATTGGGTTGGTTGTCATCGATATCAACCCTTGAAGAAAGTCTGGTAGCAAATTACGGTAGGAAAAAGTTTTGGTTAATGGATCCAATTTTCTTTGATGGATAATAGCATGAGTTTTGATATATTTGTAGGTGAAAATATTCTATATGGATAGTACATGTCATGCTATTTCCAGTGGTATGTGGAACATCACATAAATCTTCACGGTTAGAGAGTTATGGTCATGTAAAGCTGGAGAACCCTCATGAGTCATCTAGAAGCCCAAAAAGGTAAAAGTAGTCAAATTTTTTGCAAAGAAGAATTTATTTAAATAATAACATTGTAACGACCCCCGTTGTTACGACAACATGCAACGCATAACAAGTGAATTTTTTTGTATATCTATATATATACAGGGAGGTAACAATGACAATTGTCGATCAACGCAACTTGATGATGAACACAACACACACAATTCAGGAAACGGAAAAATTAACGACCCAACACACTATCACGTTATGCCGCTGGATGTAAAATAATAAAATCAAATAGAAAAACTAAAAACGACTACTCGCCTATCCTAACCTGCAAGGTTAGGACCCCTAGGACACATCATAGATGCTCAAGCCCAGGTTCCCATCGATTTTGACCATTTAAAGTCTCAAGGTTGGACTAAGGAACAAGGAGGTGTCTACATCCCACTCGACACACCACGTCTACTAAGTTAAAATATGACAAAAATCAACCAAACACAACAACCCCAAACCGACACACATAACATGAACCTTCAATGCGAGCTAGAATTAGAAATCATTGATCAACATTTGAATGGCACACAACTAAATAAACAACAACCAATCATTAGTGGTCCTTCACCACACACAACCAAATAAATATATATTTA
>JZKD02S2175114.1:0-32938 GCA_000966675.3 Picea glauca | reverse complement strand
TGGGTAGCAGCAAGGTCGTTTGAGATAGGTTGACCCCTACTTCGTGTTTGCACAACCAAGACTTCAATAGGTGGTTCTTGAACCCCAAACAGGTCATCGGAAGGCATAATTAGGTCAGGATCCCATATCAACATGGATGTATATTTTGGTGGATCAATCTCTTCCTGATCAACAACATTCATAACTAAACCATTTGAATGTTCGGTTAGGGAAACCTCGTCTAGAAATCGGTTGGCCATCAAATTCATGGCATGTACCCATTGAGGGAAGTCTCTTTCAGAGTGGTTCTCTTGATGATAAGTACAAAAAGAGTCGGATGCTACATTTCCCAGATTGAAATTTAGGTTGGATGGGGGAGGTTCAATTGCCTTGAACGGTGGATTTATTTTAAAGAAAGGCCTATAGGGACTTTGGCTTTAGTTTCCCTCCCCCACACTTCTTTTCATGTCTATGATTTCATTTGATAACTTCTTAACCATGCGTTGTAGGTCTTCTATGTCTCCATTTCCCTTTTCAGGTGCTTGTTATGGTTGTTTCTCTGGGGGTCTAGTGAGAAATATCCCTCTCCAGAGAGGGGGTTGAGCTTCTTTCTTAACTAAGGAGACCTAAAATTCTTTACATCCTTTCATTTGGAACTCTATCATTTTGGCTTCTTCAAAATTCTCAGCTAGGGCTAGTTTGGCAGCCCTCTTCACAAACATGGAAATAGAAGCTGGTAGAGCATTAGCATATACTTTGATTTGCAAATCCTGAGTAGGTTTAGCTTTATGTTGGAATTTGTTTAAGATAGTTGTGAATCTTTGGTTGAAGTATTTGACTCTTAACTTCAAAATCATGGTGGCAGCAAACAAATCAGCCATCAGATCTCCCGTCGTAGTTTCTTCTACAAATTTATCCAAAAAATCTTTCTGAAACTTCGTCCAACTAGTTATGGATCCTACAGGTAAGTTAAAATACCATGTGGAAGCTGAATTCTCAAAAGTGTAGGGGAAAATCCTACAAACTATGTCTTCAAGTTGGACATTCATAAGTTTGATAGCCATTATGAATTTCTTGATATGATCTTCAGGCAATCTCGAGGTCTCGGGGTCAAACTTAGGAAGTAACTTCTCTGGATGTCGGGGAAGGTTATGTACTCGTCCAGGGATGGCCAAAGCATCTATGGACAACCAAGGTTGATTTTTCTGAGGTGGGTTTCCCCTTTCTTCATCATGGTTGTTGTTTTCTTCCATGTCTTTGGATCCTGAGTTAAAGTCTTCCTCTTCCGAAAAATCGTCTGCATCAGAGACATCATCGACTGGCATTTCCAGGATTAGATTAAGAGGATGTTCACTTTCGGTGATCACAAAATCTATTAGGTCTTCTACTGTGTGCACAAAGACCTGGTCAGGGGTGTTAACCACTGGTACTCTACTTATTTTTTGTCTTCAAGGAAGTATCAAAGCTAAGGACAGTGCACCGATCTGTCAGGCGTATGCTCTAGTGATTCTTCTAAATTGATTTAATTCCTCGTGAGGGAGAGCGTAAGGTATGTACGGATACAAGAGTTCTTCCTCGAGCTGGGGTGAGTTACTCGTTTCAGGAGTACTCAATGTGTGTGGGTTGTCTTGGGAATGGCTAGCCATGCATGTGTGTTGTTTTGAATCCAAGTTGTCTGAAATATTATGTGAAATATGTATTCAACCAATAATTATCAGGCCCTCCTTCTAGCGCCAATTCTGTTGATGGGTCCTAAATCCATTTAACTCAACAACAGGAGCCAAACCCACCACCGAGGCCCAATTAGACTCGGCAATGTTTAATGGTGGAATGGTTCTCGAGATCTTGCGATCTAACCAATTAATTGATGGGATTTACATTTTCTTGTGAAGGTTTCTCCTTCAGTTCGGATGTTCTCTTTTTTGTATTTTCTCTTAGGTGGGACCGATATAAGATGGAAGCTAGTATAGAACAACTAGGTAACAAAATGGGAAAAAGGTTTAATTGTTGGAGAAGACGTTGAGCTTGGGATAAACCATTACCCTAGCGTGCAAGCAATGATCGTCTACCACATGCCTAGTACTAATACGTTAACCGTGTGAGTAATCCAATTACTGACTGAGATACAAATTATCAAAAGAAAACATGAATGTGATAAATAATGGCAAGTAAAATAATTCACTCAACTCTAATCATCCATCACATAATAACACCATGATTCATTTTCATCATTAAATAAAGAACTGTAAAACATTACATCAGATAACTTATCAACAGATTTAATAACTCTTACTCGTTACTGCATCCATTCATGAGACAAGATAGGAAATAGTTCTTCTCCATGTCCAATCATACACGCATTTGATGAAAAATTAAACTTGTCTCTGGTCTAGAAGGACTTCTCAATTAAAGGAAGCTCCAAAATAATTCTTAACAAAACCAAAAATGAGAGTTTCTTGCAACAACCGTTGACCCTTAACTAATCGGTCGATGCTCTTATTTATAAAATAAAATTCACTAAAAATAACAACTAAAGTGTAGATAACTAAAACAGAATTTGCCACATGGCGTTCCCTCCTATGAGTTTTCTATGAGTCATCTCAAGATATCACTTTAAAAGGGTGACTCTTCTCGTACTCTCACCATTGGATAAACAGATCCTCATAGGTATTGGTGCATGGGAATCTATGTTGTTCCATAGGGGTCAAGTGAATCTCTCTTATTTCTATTTCATGTGCCCGATACTTGACTAGAATGGCACTTAACTATTGCAGTGTAGCCCGAGATTTGATCGGGTGTTCCACAAACTGTCACACCTGACCTAGCATTGTGTCTGTCACCTTTGCTAATTCTTCGGACCATGGTGAATCTTTCTTGGTGTGCGACTTGAATATGTCGTGTGAGTCGCCAAAGTCATCGGGCATGCCAAACTCGGGGAGTTTGATATCCTTCATTTCCTTGTTTATTTTGACCCAACTCTTCTCGCACTTGGCCCATTTTCTTGAATCTCTCGATGAGGCTCCTAATCCATTCTTTCTCAATACTTTGAGGCATCTTTCCTGCAATCAAAATTAAATCCTTTAGAGGCCGCGTACAAAGAAACACTGGGTAAAATACATAAAAGAAACAGACTGGTACATACCTGTAAAGCTTGCCAAACCTAGTTATTTGATACTCATAGGATCTTTGCAGCTTTCAAATTTCTTGCTTCACTTATGTTAGTGTCATCATTTTTCTCTAGTTAGAGTGGGTCTTAGTTAGGTTATGTCCATGTGCCACAGAATGAAATATCGAGTACGGAAAAACCTGAGGGTCGAAGTCACGCCAGTGGCCGATTGGCCTTTGGAGTCGGGAAAGGATGTCAGAGCCAAACATGTGTTAAGAGTACGATTATGTTCCAAAAGAGTCAGGTCCTGTCATAAGGGAAGTCGTTAGGTGCCTCAGGTTGAGGCAAGTTGTTTAAACATAAGTCATGTCAACAAGTACAACCACCATCATCAGCTCATTATGAAGGATGGAAGAATGAAAAATCATGGTGCTCGTGTTACACATGCCCTGCAGCTCCTATCGACTGCACCTCACATGACCCAGAATGTATTTTTCGCTCGGATGTGCCACAGAAAATCTTCAGTTTGCTTCAAAACATTCAGCCGCCATGAATTCAGTGCTCCCTAGAACATTTCCACCCATGACCTACTCTATTATAATTTTGGATGTTCAACATGCATTCTACTCACCAGCCGAGATTATGCATTGTTTGTAGTTCGTCTCTCAAGCACAGATTGATCAAGTTTTCTGCTTCGGGAGCTTGCAATGTCCCCTGGGCATAAGACAGATACGTGTCACACCATGGAAACCCCTCAAAACATAAGAAGGGGGATGCAAATAAGAAGAAGTGTCAGGCTTGAGCCCCAAAGTGCCTGTGATTCATTCTTACTCGCAACGAACATTCTCGAGGTTTCAAAGGGAGGTTCCTGCCTGTGCATGGAAATGATGATATTGCACCGTGCGAAGGCCGAAGTGGAAGAATTTGTGCTGGAAGGAAGGATGTTGGAAGATATCCCTCCCCAACAACAGATACCCCAAAGAAGCAAAAGGCCAAGGAAGAATAAGGAAGGTGGGGAAACCCAACTCGCAAGCGAGTCATGCACAAGATCGACTATCAAGGAATTACTTATGTGTGTTATTCGGCTAGAGCCTGTCGAAGTCACAAGTCAAGGAAGCAGGAGCAGAATGAGGAGGACAGATGCCATGGATGCTAATGCTTGAGAGTTATCTCAGCAGCTGAAATAGGTACAACTTGCCATCGCTGAACTCTACCAGGAAAATAGAGAATTAAGACGACAGTTGGCAGAAAAGACCCTTAAGGTGTCATTATCACAGGGTCATGAAGGGAACATGGCATAGCTCAAGAGACAACTCTGAAAAGCACAAGATACAATCGTGCAGCTGTGCGAAGCACAAAGGGTGTCAGAAGAACAAAATATGAAACATCTCAGAGAATGTGAAGTAGTTGGGGAGAAATTCCTCGCGGATCTTGTCAGCGCACAAAAGAGACATGATTAACTAAATCTATTTTGTATTCTCAGATGTGGCACAAATCTTGACAGTTTTGAAGATTTTCATGTTTTTACCGTAAACTGGTTTGGTTGGCCAAATAGTATAGACAATGTCTATTGTATGTAATTTGAGCTCGATTGAAACCTAATGTAAAATTCATGAAAATTTGATGAAAGGATATTGGTTGTAGTGGTTAGATGTATCGTTTATTTTCTTTGTTTATGTATTTCTTGTGTTCTTCATCCATATATTTTTCTGTATGATTCAGAACATATTTTCAAGCCTAGGATTCACTGCGTAGCGCCCCTTGTTCTCACCCTTCATATAAACCATATTTCCTCCGAGTTAACTCTAAATTCATCCTCAGTGGTGCTCTGAGTTGCTTTGTGTATTTTTCTCCCTAAATCTTTCAATTTAATTCATCGTGGGTTGATGACGAGGGCGCAGAGGGTGATGTGTTCTATTGGTAAATTCAAACGGTCCTTTTGAAAAACCTCCGACGCCGATCGATTTCATCGTACGATGCTGGTGTGGAAATATTGGCTTGGGCCATATGGCAATGAAAATTGGTGACTTAACTCGCGAGTATTATTCAGAGTCAAGACCTTCCTCCAGTTGTGTGTTCTTAAACTAAACCTGTGATCAATGATGCCAAAAAAGGTGTCAGGGATCGACAAGCGGGGATAAACCTATCATGTATTTTCATTTGGGGTTAGTGTCTTCAAATCTCTTGATGCCGAAACGGTTCTGGAGTTGGCGATTGGAGAAAAACTTTTAGCATGGTCCGAATGTGCGTCGCGGTTTGGTCTTCGTTGTTTCGCTAAGCGCGTCGAGTATTGGCCATCAACGATATCATTTATTTCTTCATTAACATTTACTCTTTTCACCTTTTACTGACATTGAAGAGGATTGGTTGTTGTCTATATCCTTGTGTGATGCTTTTCGTGAAAGAAAACTTCCTTTTGTCGATGCTGATGAAGATCGACGCTTGGCAACTGTGGTTTTTTCGAGTGATTTTCCTTCATATTTTAATTCCTTCCAATGTCGAATTTGGGTGCATTGGGTGGAATTTTTTGGTTGTTGATTCTTTATTTAAAAAATTAATCCTTTTTAATTCATGAGTTTTCATAGATTCAAGCAAACTTTAGAAGACTTAATGAGAGTAAAAAATGATAAGCAAAGGCAACATTTTCCAAAATGAAGTTGAATTAGACAGTGCAAAAGATCAAGTGGTACCCAAAAAGAAAAATTTGACATAGGCTTTTTTAGGGTGTGTTGAGTGCTCAACAGGTCCATAGCGGAGTGGGCAAAGATTCCAAAAGGGTCGTGTAAGACATTATTTATGCAAGTGGAAACAAAATTTTCTGCCCACCTTAAACTTGTGTGGCACCCGGTGTTGATCATGGCATTGCTTGTACTTAGAATTGGACTTCTGTAAAATATCATGAACCTGTTGGCGGATGTGATGGATCCACTCAATGAACTAGGTGGCTTTGTTAGCTTCAGTTGGAGCATGGGATGAATCTTCCTGGGTGGACGCAAGGGTTAATGCAACATCCATGGGACCCAATGGTTGAAATCCCAACCCCACCTAAAAGGGGTTGTGGTTGGTTGAGCTATGTATGGCTCTGTTGTAGCTATGTTGAAAATAGGGAAGACTCTCATTCCATGTGTGGGGGTGCTTGGAATTTTACCTGCACAGGATATGCATGATTATTCGGTTGACAACCTCGGTTTGGCCATCTATCTGGGGGTGGAAGGAAGCGAATTTTGTGAGCTTGGTGTCCAGCAGTGAGCAGAGGCTCGACCATAATGTGTTGATGAACGGGTTGTCCCAATCTGAGATAATGGTTTGTGGTATCCCAAAATGTACCCACATGCATTCAAAGAATATCTTGGCAGTGGCCTCCATTGTGATGCTCTTCTTGCAGGCAACCATAATCGTCATCTTGAAAAAGCGATCAACAACCACAAAAACACAATCATTTCCCCACTTGGTGGAAGGAAGACCCGAAATTTAGTCCATTGAGATGGATTCCCAGGGGTTGTCAGGAGTAGGCAGAAAGGTGTACATACCTTGTTTCTTAGTGGTCGGTTTGACAATAGTGCAGGTAGTGAAGAACCTGATATACTTGCTAACATCATGTCGAAGTTTTGACCAGCAGAAATTTTGTTGCAACACTGTCATTGTCTTTTCTACGCCTAAGTGTCCTACCACTCGACTGTAGTGGGATTCCCAAATCAACTTCACTCACTCACTTGATGGAACGCAGAGATGGCCCAGATGGCACAACAACCTGTCCTCAAGATGGAAATTAGTGGAAGTTTTGTTTACGCCCAACATCTGGTAGGTGGTGGAGAAGTCAAGATATTTCTCATAGAGTTGGGGCCATCCAGAGGTCTCGTGGCCGCAAGAGTCTAGCACCATGGTGAGTTACACGACTGGAGGTTAGCTGAGGAAATCAACGAAANTGGGTAGCAGCAAGGTCGTTTGAGATAGGTTGACCCCTACTTCGTGTTTGCACAACCAAGACTTCAATAGGTGGTTCTTGAACCCCAAACAGGTCATCGGAAGGCATAATTAGGTCAGGATCCCATATCAACATGGATGTATATTTTGGTGGATCAATCTCTTCCTGATCAACAACATTCATAACTAAACCATTTGAATGTTCGGTTAGGGAAACCTCGTCTAGAAATCGGTTGGCCATCAAATTCATGGCATGTACCCATTGAGGGAAGTCTCTTTCAGAGTGGTTCTCTTGATGATAAGTACAAAAAGAGTCGGATGCTACATTTCCCAGATTGAAATTTAGGTTGGATGGGGGAGGTTCAATTGCCTTGAACGGTGGATTTATTTTAAAGAAAGGCCTATAGGGACTTTGGCTTTAGTTTCCCTCCCCCACACTTCTTTTCATGTCTATGATTTCATTTGATAACTTCTTAACCATGCGTTGTAGGTCTTCTATGTCTCCATTTCCCTTTTCAGGTGCTTGTTATGGTTGTTTCTCTGGGGGTCTAGTGAGAAATATCCCTCTCCAGAGAGGGGGTTGAGCTTCTTTCTTAACTAAGGAGACCTAAAATTCTTTACATCCTTTCATTTGGAACTCTATCATTTTGGCTTCTTCAAAATTCTCAGCTAGGGCTAGTTTGGCAGCCCTCTTCACAAACATGGAAATAGAAGCTGGTAGAGCATTAGCATATACTTTGATTTGCAAATCCTGAGTAGGTTTAGCTTTATGTTGGAATTTGTTTAAGATAGTTGTGAATCTTTGGTTGAAGTATTTGACTCTTAACTTCAAAATCATGGTGGCAGCAAACAAATCAGCCATCAGATCTCCCGTCGTAGTTTCTTCTACAAATTTATCCAAAAAATCTTTCTGAAACTTCGTCCAACTAGTTATGGATCCTACAGGTAAGTTAAAATACCATGTGGAAGCTGAATTCTCAAAAGTGTAGGGGAAAATCCTACAAACTATGTCTTCAAGTTGGACATTCATAAGTTTGATAGCCATTATGAATTTCTTGATATGATCTTCAGGCAATCTCGAGGTCTCGGGGTCAAACTTAGGAAGTAACTTCTCTGGATGTCGGGGAAGGTTATGTACTCGTCCAGGGATGGCCAAAGCATCTATGGACAACCAAGGTTGATTTTTCTGAGGTGGGTTTCCCCTTTCTTCATCATGGTTGTTGTTTTCTTCCATGTCTTTGGATCCTGAGTTAAAGTCTTCCTCTTCCGAAAAATCGTCTGCATCAGAGACATCATCGACTGGCATTTCCAGGATTAGATTAAGAGGATGTTCACTTTCGGTGATCACAAAATCTATTAGGTCTTCTACTGTGTGCACAAAGACCTGGTCAGGGGTGTTAACCACTGGTACTCTACTTATTTTTTGTCTTCAAGGAAGTATCAAAGCTAAGGACAGTGCACCGATCTGTCAGGCGTATGCTCTAGTGATTCTTCTAAATTGATTTAATTCCTCGTGAGGGAGAGCGTAAGGTATGTACGGATACAAGAGTTCTTCCTCGAGCTGGGGTGAGTTACTCGTTTCAGGAGTACTCAATGTGTGTGGGTTGTCTTGGGAATGGCTAGCCATGCATGTGTGTTGTTTTGAATCCAAGTTGTCTGAAATATTATGTGAAATATGTATTCAACCAATAATTATCAGGCCCTCCTTCTAGCGCCAATTCTGTTGATGGGTCCTAAATCCATTTAACTCAACAACAGGAGCCAAACCCACCACCGAGGCCCAATTAGACTCGGCAATGTTTAATGGTGGAATGGTTCTCGAGATCTTGCGATCTAACCAATTAATTGATGGGATTTACATTTTCTTGTGAAGGTTTCTCCTTCAGTTCGGATGTTCTCTTTTTTGTATTTTCTCTTAGGTGGGACCGATATAAGATGGAAGCTAGTATAGAACAACTAGGTAACAAAATGGGAAAAAGGTTTAATTGTTGGAGAAGACGTTGAGCTTGGGATAAACCATTACCCTAGCGTGCAAGCAATGATCGTCTACCACATGCCTAGTACTAATACGTTAACCGTGTGAGTAATCCAATTACTGACTGAGATACAAATTATCAAAAGAAAACATGAATGTGATAAATAATGGCAAGTAAAATAATTCACTCAACTCTAATCATCCATCACATAATAACACCATGATTCATTTTCATCATTAAATAAAGAACTGTAAAACATTACATCAGATAACTTATCAACAGATTTAATAACTCTTACTCGTTACTGCATCCATTCATGAGACAAGATAGGAAATAGTTCTTCTCCATGTCCAATCATACACGCATTTGATGAAAAATTAAACTTGTGTCTGGTCTAGAAGGACTTCTCAATTAAAGGCATCTCCAAAATAATTCTTAACAAAACCAAAAATGAGAGTTTCTTGCAACAACCGTTGACCCTTAACTAATCGGTCGATGCTCTTATTTATAAAATAAAATTCACTAAAAATAACGGCTAAAGTGTAGATAAGTAAACCAGAATTTGCCACATGGAGTTCCCTCCTATGAGTTTTCTATGAGTCATCTCAAGATATCACTTTAAAAGGGTGACTCTTCTCGTACTCTCACCATTGGTTAAACAGATCCTCGTAGGTATTGGTGCATGGGAATATATGTTGTTCCATAGGGGTCAAGTGAATCTCTCTTATTTCTATTTCATGTGCCCGATACTTGACTAGAATGGCACTTAACTATTGTAGTGTAGCCCGAGATTTGATCGGGTGTTCCACAAACTGTCGCACCTGACCTAGCATTGTGTCTGTCACCTTTGCTAGTTCTTCGGACCATGATGAATATTTCTTGGTGTGCGACTTGAATATGTCGTGTGAGTCGCCAAAGTCATCGAGCATGCCAAACTCGGGGAGTTCGATATCCTTCATTTCCTTGTTTATTTTGACCCAACTCTTCTCGCACTTGGCCCATTTTCTTGAATCTCTCGATGAGGCTCCTAATCCATTCTTTCTCAATACTTTGAGGCATCTTTCCTGCAATCAAAATTAAATCCTTTAGAGGCTGCGTACAGAGAAACACTGGGTAAAATACATAAAAGAAACAGACTGGTACATACCTGTAAAGCTTGCCAAACCTGGTTATTTGATACTCATAGGATCTTTGCAGCTTTTGAATTTCTTGCTTCACTTATGTTAGTGTCATCATTTTTCTCTAGTTAGAGTGGGTCTTAGTCAGGTTATGTCCATGTTCCACAGAATGAAATATCGAGTACGGAAAAACCTGAGGGTCGAAGTCACGCCAGTGGCCGATTGGCCTTTGGAGTCGGGAAAGGATGTCAGAGCCAAACATGTGTTAAGAGTACGAGTATGTTCCAAAAGAGTCGGGTCCTGTCATAAGGGAAGTCGTTAGGTGCCTCAGGTTGAGGCAAGTTGTTTAAACATAATTCATGTCAACAAGTACAACCACCATCATCAGCTCATTATGAAGGATGGATGAATGAAAAATCATGGTGCTCGTGTTACACATGCCCTGCAGCTCCTATCGACTGCACCTCACATGACCCAGAATGTCTTTTTCGCTCGGATGTGCCATAGAAAATCTTCAGTTTGCTTCAAAACATTCAGCTGCCATGAATTCAGTGTTCCCTAGAACATTTCCACCCATGACCTACTCTATTATAATTTTGGATGTTCAACATGCATTCTACTCACCAGCCGAGATTATGCATTGTTTGTAGTTCGTCTCTCAAGCACAGATTGATCAAGTTTTCCGCTTCGGGCACTTGCAATGTCCCCTGGGCATAAGACAGATACGTGTCACACCATGGAAACCCCTCAAAACATAAGAAGGGGGATGCAAAGAAGAATAAGTGTCAGGCTTGAGCCCCAAAGTGCCTGTGATTCATTCTTACTCGCAACAAACATTCTCGAGGTTTCAAAGGGAGGTTCCTGCCTGCGCATGGAAATGATGATATTGCACTGTGTGAAGGCTGAAGTGGAAGAATTTGTGCTGGAAGGAAGGATGTTGGAAGATATGCCTCCCCAACAACAAATACCCCAGAGAAGCGAAAGGCCAAGGAAGAATAAGGAAGGTGGGTAAACCCAACTCGCAAGCGAGTCATGCACAAGATCGACTATCAAGGAATTACTTATGTGTGTTATTCGGCTAGAGCCTGTCGAAGTCACAAGTCAAGGAAGCAAGAGCATAACGAGGAGGACAGATGCCATGGATGCTAATGCTTGAGAGTTAGCTCAGCAGCTGAAATAGGTACAACTTGCCATTGCTGAACTCTACCAGGAAAATAGAGAATTAAGACGACAGTTGGCGGAAAAGACCCTTGAGGTGTCATTATCATAGGGTCATGAAGGGAACATGACATGGCTCAAGAGACAACTCTAAAAAGCACAAGATACAATTGTGCAACTGTGCAAAGCACAAAGGGTGTCAGAAGAACAAAATATGAAACATCTCAGAGAATGTGAAGTAGTCAGAGAGAAATTCCTCGCGGATCTTGTTAGCGCACAAAAGAGACATGATTAACTAAATCTATTTTGTATTCTCAGATGTGGCACAAATCTTGACAGTTTTGAAGATTTTCATGTTTTTATCGTAAACTGGTTTGGTTGGCCAAATAGTATAGACGGTGTCTATTGTATGTAATTTGAGATCGATTGAAACCTAATGTAAAATTCATGAAACTTTGATGAAAGGATATTGGTTGTAGTGGTTAGATGTATCGTTTATTTTCTTTTTTTATGTATTTCTTGTGTTCTTCATCCATATATTTTTCTGTATGATTCAGAACATATTTTCAATCCTAGGATTCACTGCGTAGCGCCCCTTGTTCGCACCCTTCATATAAACCATATTTCCTCCGAGTTAACTCTAAATTCATCCTCAGTGGTGCTCCGAGTTGCTTTGTGTATTTTCCTCCCTAAATCTTTCAATTTAATTCATCGTGGGTTGACGACGAGGCCGCGGAGGGTGATGTGTTCTATTGGTAAATTCAAACGGTCCTTTTGAAAAACCCCCGACGCCGATCGATTTCATCGTACGATGCTGGTGTGGCAAGATTGGCTTGGGCCATATGGAAATGAAAATTGGTGACTTAACTCGCGAGTATTATTTAGATTCAAGACCTTCCTCCAGTTGTGTGTTCTTAAACTAAACCTGTGATCAATGATGCCAAAAAAGGTGTCAAGGATCGACAAGCGGGGATAAACCTATCATGTATTTTCATTTGGGGTTAGTGTCTTCAAATCTCTCGATGCTGAAACGGTTTTGGAGTTGGCGATTGGAGAAAAACTTTTAGCATGGCCCGAATGTGCGTCGCGGTTTGGTCTTCCTCGTTTCGCTAAGCGCGTCGAGTATTGGCCATCAACGATATCATTTATTTCTTCGTTAACATTTACTCTTTTCGCCTTTTACCGACATTGAAGGGGATTGGTTGTTGTCTATATCCTTGTGTGATGCTTTTCGTGAAATAAAAATTCCTTGTGTCGATGCTGATGAAGATCGACGCTTGGCAACTATGGTTTTTTCAAGTGATTTTCCTTCATATTTTAATTCCTTCTGATGTCGAATTTGGGTGCATTGGGTGAAATTTTTTGGTTGTTGATTCTTTATTTAAAAAATTAAGCCTTTTTAATTCATGAGTTTTCATAGATTCAAGCAAACTTTAGAAGACTTAATGAGAGTAAAAAATGATAAGCAAAGGCAACATTTTCCAAAATGAAGTTGAATTAGACAGTGCAAAAGATCAAGTGGTACCCAAAAAGAAAAATTTGACATAGGCTTTTTTAGGGTGTGTTGAGTGCTCAACAGGTCCATAGCGGAGTGGGCAAAGATTCCAAAAGGGTCGTGTAAGACATTATTTATGCAAGTGGAAACAAAATTTTCTGCCCACCTTAAACTTGTGTGGCACCCGGTGTTGATCATGGCATTGCTTGTACTTAGAATTGGACTTCTGTAAAATATCATGAACCTGTTGGCGGATGTGATGGATCCACTCAATGAACTAGGTGGCTTTGTTAGCTTCAGTTGGAGCATGGGATGAATCTTCCTGGGTGGACGCAAGGGTTAATGCAACATCCATGGGACCCAATGGTTGAAATCCCAACCCCACCTAAAAGGGGTTGTGGTTGGTTGAGCTATGTATGGCTCTGTTGTAGCTATGTTGAAAATAGGGAAGACTCTCATTCCATGTGTGGGGGTGCTTGGAATTTTACCTGCACAGGATATGCATGATTATTCGGTTGACAACCTCGGTTTGGCCATCTATCTGGGGGTGGAAGGAAGCGAATTTTGTGAGCTTGGTGTCCAGCAGTGAGCAGAGGCTCGACCATAATGTGTTGATGAACGGGTTGTCCCAATCTGAGATAATGGTTTGTGGTATCCCAAAATGTACCCACATGCATTCAAAGAATATCTTGGCAGTGGCCTCCATTGTGATGCTCTTCTTGCAGGCAACCATAATCGTCATCTTGAAAAAGCGATCAACAACCACAAAAACACAATCATTTCCCCACTTGGTGGAAGGAAGACCCGAAATTTAGTCCATTGAGATGGATTCCCAGGGGTTGTCAGGAGTAGGCAGAAAGGTGTACATACCTTGTTTCTTAGTGGTCGGTTTGACAATAGTGCAGGTAGTGAAGAACCTGATATACTTGCTAACATCATGTCGAAGTTTTGACCAGCAGAAATTTTGTTGCAACACTGTCATTGTCTTTTCTACGCCTAAGTGTCCTACCACTCGACTGTAGTGGGATTCCCAAATCAACTTCACTCACTCACTTGATGGAACGCAGAGATGGCCCAGATGGCACAACAACCTGTCCTCAAGATGGAAATTAGTGGAAGTTTTGTTTACGCCCAACATCTGGTAGGTGGTGGAGAAGTCAAGATATTTCTCATAGAGTTGGGGCCATCCAGAGGTCTCGTGGCCGCAAGAGTCTAGCACCATGGTGAGTTACACGACTGGAGGTTAGCTGAGGAAATCAACGAAACGGTTGGTAGTTCATGTTTTATACTTGAGGTTGAGGTGGAACTACTGCAAGTATGGGGACCACTTATGATTGTGGTAATTCTGTAATTTTCTTTGTGTTTGTGTGAACTGCAGCAACTTATGATCATTTTGGATGATTGTCTCCTTCCCGAGAATGTAATGCCTCCACTAGAGGCATGCTTTCACAATGGAGTAAATTTTTTCGTATTAAGTAGGGTACTTACATACGACATCTGATAGTGTCTCACTATGATAGGCCATGCGATGGTCATGTTGAATGAGAACTGTGCCCATAACATAGTCTGAAGCATATGTCTCGATCTCAAAGGGTTGTTGTAGGTCAGGTAATGAAATCACAGGGGCTGAGCACAAGATTTTCTTCAAATCATCGAACTCTTTATGCTGNCCTTTTTAATTCATGAGTTTTCATAGATTCAAGCAAACTTTAGAAGACTTAATGAGAGTAAAAAATGATAAGCAAAGGCAACATTTTCCAAAATGAAGTTGAATTAGACAGTGCAAAAGATCAAGTGGTACCCAAAAAGAAAAATTTGACATAGGCTTTTTTAGGGTGTGTTGAGTGCTCAACAGGTCCATAGCGGAGTGGGCAAAGATTCCAAAAGGGTCGTGTAAGACATTATTTATGCAAGTGGAAACAAAATTTTCTGCCCACCTTAAACTTGTGTGGCACCCGGTGTTGATCATGGCATTGCTTGTACTTAGAATTGGACTTCTGTAAAATATCATGAACCTGTTGGCGGATGTGATGGATCCACTCAATGAACTAGGTGGCTTTGTTAGCTTCAGTTGGAGCATGGGATGAATCTTCCTGGGTGGACGCAAGGGTTAATGCAACATCCATGGGACCCAATGGTTGAAATCCCAACCCCACCTAAAAGGGGTTGTGGTTGGTTGAGCTATGTATGGCTCTGTTGTAGCTATGTTGAAAATAGGGAAGACTCTCATTCCATGTGTGGGGGTGCTTGGAATTTTACCTGCACAGGATATGCATGATTATTCGGTTGACAACCTCGGTTTGGCCATCTATCTGGGGGTGGAAGGAAGCGAATTTTGTGAGCTTGGTGTCCAGCAGTGAGCAGAGGCTCGACCATAATGTGTTGATGAACGGGTTGTCCCAATCTGAGATAATGGTTTGTGGTATCCCAAAATGTACCCACATGCATTCAAAGAATATCTTGGCAGTGGCCTCCATTGTGATGCTCTTCTTGCAGGCAACCATAATCGTCATCTTGAAAAAGCGATCAACAACCACAAAAACACAATCATTTCCCCACTTGGTGGAAGGAAGACCCGAAATTTAGTCCATTGAGATGGATTCCCAGGGGTTGTCAGGAGTAGGCAGAAAGGTGTACATACCTTGTTTCTTAGTGGTCGGTTTGACAATAGTGCAGGTAGTGAAGAACCTGATATACTTGCTAACATCATGTCGAAGTTTTGACCAGCAGAAATTTTGTTGCAACACTGTCATTGTCTTTTCTACGCCTAAGTGTCCTACCACTCGACTGTAGTGGGATTCCCAAATCAACTTCACTCACTCACTTGATGGAACGCAGAGATGGCCCAGATGGCACAACAACCTGTCCTCAAGATGGAAATTAGTGGAAGTTTTGTTTACGCCCAACATCTGGTAGGTGGTGGAGAAGTCAAGATATTTCTCATAGAGTTGGGGCCATCCAGAGGTCTCGTGGCCGCAAGAGTCTAGCACCATGGTGAGTTACACGACTGGAGGTTAGCTGAGGAAATCAACGAAATGGTTGGTAGTTCATGTTTTATACTTGAGGTTGAGGTGGAACTACTGCAAGTATGGGGACCACTTATGATTGTGGTAATTCTGTAATTTTCTTTGTGTTTGTGTGAACTGCAGCAGCTTATGATCATTGTGGATGATTGTCTCCTTCCTGAGAATGTAATGCCTCCACTAGCGGCATGCTTTCACAATGGAGTAAATTTCTTCGTATTAAGTAGGGTACTTACATACGACATCTGATAGTGTCTCACTATGATAGGCCATGCGATGGTCGTGTTGAATGAGAACTATGCCCATAACATAGTCTGAAGCATCTGTCTCGATCTCAAAGGGTTGTTGTAGGTCAGGTAATGAAATCACAGGGGCTGAGCACAAGATTTTCTTCAAATCATCGAACTCTTTATGCTGGGACAGGCCCCACACAAAATTTTCCTTACCACCACCTCTAGTTACTTGGATGAGGGATCATGCAATATGGGAGAATCCCAACACAAACCTGTGATAGAAATTGGAAAGGCCTAACAAGATCCAAATCTCAGTGAGTGTGGTTGCGGTTGGTCAGTCACAGATGACCAGGATATTTGTTGGATGCACATGCACACCATGCTCATCAATGATGTAGCCTAGGTATTGGACCATGTCCATAACGAAGGAACATTTTTTTAAGTTGGCATATATCTTGTGCTGTTGCAGAGTGTGGAGAACCTGTTGAATATGGTGCAAGTGTTCTTCCCAAGTCTTGTTGTAGATGAGGATGTCATCCATATACACCACTATAAAAGAATTAGTGAAAGGCCACAAGATATCCTCCATCATTCTCATGAAAGTTGTTGGGGAATTTGTCAAACCAAAGGGCATGACCAACCATTCAAAAAGGCCTTCTTTTGACTTGAAGGCAGTCTTCCATACATCTTTCTACTCTATTAGGACATGATTGTAGCCAAACTTCATATCAATATTACTGAAGTATTTGGCCCCCTTGAGTTGATCAAGGAGATCATCGATTCAGGGAATCAGGTACTAGTTCCCGACTGTGATTTTATTTAGGGCTGGGTAATCAATGCAAAGTTGTCAGGTCCTGTATTTCTTATGCACAAGAACAATTATGCTTCCATATGGTGATGAGTTGGTCCAAATGTTCCCCTTTTAGAGCAGTTCTTATATATGATGCTTGATATCCTCATTTTCTAATAGAGAGAAGTGATAGACTGGCCCATTGGTTAGCGGTGTGTCGGGGTCAAATCGATGGAATTCTTGACTTGACAATGTAGAGGTACCCCAGTAGGTGAGGAGAAGATGTCCTTGTATTTTTATACAACTTTATCTGCTTGCTTCTACTGCGTGGAGAGGTCGGTCGCAAAGGCCATGGATGTCGCTGAAATTTTTCGCTCACTCTAAGAGCGAATCATGAAGAAGACAAACTTCTCGGTCTGAGAGATGACCTTCTTGCATTGCTTGGCAAAGATCAAGGAAATGGCACTAGGTGAGACTACCTCGGGTATCCTATACAATTTCCTATCCAAAGTAATAATAACATTGTGAGGCCTAGACTCATATACATCATGAAGTTTCCATAAATAAGGTTGGACCAAAAGAACATCACAAAATTAAAGAGGAGAAAAATCACAAAATACCTCATCTTTGAAGGGCTTAATGTTGTAGGACAGGCGACATTGTTGGCCGGCACGAAGATCACTTCCTTGGCAGAGCCATCAGATGGTGTAGGGTTGTAGGGGTGGAGTTGTCTACAGGACCAACTGCTTGATGACCTTCATTGAGATGAGGTTATTTTGGATACCTCTATCAATGATGAAGTTCATTGGGGTTCATTTCACCCACATCTTTGAATAAAAGAGGTGCTCACCTTCCTCTAGCTCATCAAGTTCATCGGGATGGATCTTGGTGGTAGCAACGGTGGCACTAGGTTCCATGTCAATGATCTATCTCCCCTTTTTTAGTTCTGATTCAGAGTTGGAACTTGCATCTGATTTAGAGGCTTTCACCTCATCCACCAATGACTTCTTTGAGAGGCAATGAACAATGTTATGCCAGGGGATCTTAAGAAATTCACACCACTTCCCAGTATCTTTCTTCGTCTTTCCATTGTCCCTATTTGTTTGCGGCTTAGAATGGTTTTCCTGAGGCTTTCCATATTTTTTCTACCCTTTGTTCTGCGGGTTGGGGATGCCCTTACCCTACTTCTATTGTGAGGGGTTCCCAGACCTAAACTTCTGCGTCTTTTGTTTAAGCTTATGCTCGATTTTGACAGCTTATCGATAAGCCACACCCAAAGACGAGATGTCCAAAAACTCCATTTCTACCTATATGTATCTATGCATACCAACACGGTACTTGAACACCATATGTCACTCAAAATAATTGATACCCAACTTGGTGCGCAAGGTATGGAATATATTTGTGAACTCTAGCACTACTTGGTCCCTTTCTTGCCACAGTGTGGTCCATTTTATATACAAGTCATCATAACTTCCAACAGGGTAGTATTGTTTCTTAATATCATCCATGAAGGAATATAAGGTGAGTGCGATTGTAAATAATGAGAGTTTCTATGTTTCCTTTTTCTCACTTAAATTCTCCCACCAATATTTTACATTGGGGATGACTTTGAGCAGCGCAAAAGTAATATTTTCTTTATTCGAAAAGTTATGGACAAAAAAAAACCTTTCTAGCAGATTCAACCATTTGTCTACAACATCTGCGTCTATTTTAACTTCAAATATAGGAATGTCAAAGTTGATATGTACCTTGAAGGGGGTGGCACCTCTTCTCGAGGAAGATGTNATTAAAGAGAAGAAAAATCACAAAATACCTCATCTTTGAAGGGCTTAATGTCGTAGGACAGGCGACATTGTTGGCCAGCACGAAGATCACTTCCTTGGCAGAGCCATCAGATGGTGTAGGGTTGTAGGGGTGGAGTTGTCTACAGAACCAACTGCTTGATGACCTTCATTGAGATGAGTTTATTTTGGATACCGCTATCAATGATGAAGTTCATTGGGGTTCATTTCACCCACATCTTTGAATAAAAGAGGCGCTCACCTTCCTCTAGCTCATCAAGTTCATTGGGATGGATCTTGGTGGTAGCAACGGTGGCACTGGGTTCCATGTCAATGATCTATCTCCCCTTTTTTAGTTCTGATTCAGAGTTGGAACTTGCATCTGATTTAGAGGCTTTCACCTCATCCACCAATGACTTCTTTGAGAGGAAATGAACAATGTTATGCCAGGGGCTCTTAAGAAATTCACACCACTTCCCGGTATCTTTCTTCGTCTTTCCATTGTCCCTATTTTTTTGCGGCTTAGACTGGTTTTCCTGAGGCTTTCCATATTTTCTCTACCCTTTGTTCTGTGGGTTGGGGATGCCCTTACCCTGCTTCTATTGTGAGGGGTTCCCAGACCTAAACTTCCGCGTCTTTTGTTTAATCTTATGCTCGATTTTGACAGCTTATCGATAAGCCGCACCCAAGGACGAGATGTCCAAAAACTCCATTTCTACCTATATGTATCTATGCAGACCAACACGGTACTTGAACACCATATGTCACTCAAAATATTTGATACCCAACTTGGTGCGCAAGGTATGGAATATATTTGTGAACTCTAGCACTACTTGGTCCCTTTCTTGCCACAGTGTGGTCCATTTTATATACAAGTCATCATAACTTCCAACAGGGTAGTATTGTTTCTTAATATCATCCATGAAGGAATATAAGGTGAGTGCGATTGTAAATAATGAGAGTTTCTATGTTTCCTTTTTCTCACTTAAATTCTCCCACCAATATTTTACATTGGGGATGACTTTGAGCAGCGCAAAAGTAATATTTTCTTTATTCGAAAAGTTATGGACAAAAAAAAACCTTTCTAGCAGATTCAACCATTTGTCTACAACATCTGCGTCTATTTTAACTTCAAATATAGGAATGTCAAAGTTGATATGTACCTTGAAGGGGGTGGCACCTCTTCTCGAGGAAGATGTGTCGCATATTGGTAGTTGTCAAAGGATTTGCGCAAAATTATCCATCATCTCATTTATCTGTTGCTAGAGGGATTCCTCAAGCAACAGTTTGAAAGGATCTCCTCTCTCATTGTATTTCTTTTCTCCTGCCATGGAAGGTATCTTAGGCATGCGAGAGCTCTTTTCCTTAAGAGAAACAAGCTCGGGACCCAACTCTTTGTACCCTGACCTTGTCGGGGACATGCACTAAGAACGACAAGGAGCAGACCGCTCTCATACCACTGGTCCAGATTTTATGAGTAGAAAGAAATGAACACAAATTATTATTATTATTATTATTAACACATAGACACAATGAACAATAACAGAGATACAGTAAAACTGGCTTCTACTCAATAAAGAAATATGTTGAAACTATAAAATGTAGACTGAAAACAAGCTTACTATAATGGTGGTGAATTATCTCTGAGAAGAGATGTGACAGTTGCACTCATTTGCAAGAAGATGAGTACAATGAAGCTCTGAAATCCTTTTTACAATAAACATGAATTCCAAAAACCTAACCCTAGGAGATGAAGCACCAAAAGTCATGTGGGCCCCATTGGGGTAAGTTAGTACATCAACTTCTCGGGGTCATAACCTTTTCATANTTGATACCCAACTTGGTGCGCAAGGTATGGAATATATTTGTGAACTCTAGCACTACTTGGTCCCTTTCTTGCCACAGTGTGGTCCATTTTATATACAAGTCATCATAACTTCCAACAGGGTAGTATTGTTTCTTAATATCATCCATGAAGGAATATAAGGTGAGTGCGATTGTAAATAATGAGAGTTTCTATGTTTCCTTTTTCTCACTTAAATTCTCCCACCAATATTTTACATTGGGGATGACTTTGAGCAGCGCAAAAGTAATATTTTCTTTATTCGAAAAGTTATGGACAAAAAAAAACCTTTCTAGCAGATTCAACCATTTGTCTACAACATCTGCGTCTATTTTAACTTCAAATATAGGAATGTCAAAGTTGATATGTACCTTGAAGGGGGTGGCACCTCTTCTCGAGGAAGATGTTTCGCCTATTGGTAGTTGTCAAAGGATTTGCACAAAATTATCCATCATCTCATTTATCTGTTGCTGGAGGGATTCCTCGAGCAACAGTTTGAAAGGATCTCCTCTCTCATTGTATTTCTTTTCTCCTGCCATGGAAGGTATCTTAGGTGTGCGAGAGCTCTTTTCCTTAAGAGAAACAAGCTCGGGACCCAACTCTTTGTACCCTGACCTTGTCGGGGACATGCACTAAGAACGACAAGGAGCAGACCACTCTCATACCACTGGTCCAGATTTTATGAGTAGAAAGAAATGAACACAAATTATTATTATTATTATTATTAACACATAGACACAATGAACAATAATAGAGATACAGTAAAATTGGCTTCTACTCAATAAAGAAATATGTTGAAACTATAAAATGTAGACTGAAAACAAGCTTACTATAATGGTGGTGAATTATCTCTGAGAAGAGATGTGACAGTTGCACTCATTCGCAAGAAGATGAGTACAATGAAGCTCTGAAATCCTTTTTACAATAAACATGAATTCCAAAAACCTAACCCTAGGAGATGAAGCACCAAAAGTCATGTGGGCCCCATTGGGGTAAGTTAGTACATCAACTTCTCGGGGTCATAACCTTTTCATATGATCTCCATTTTAGGTGCATGATATCCTGTTGGAAAGGGCTATCGAAGGAATACACATTACGCCATCAAAATCTAACTCGAACCATGGTTAGACTATGGCGAGCCCTAAAAAAAATTGTTTAGGGCCTTAAAATGGCCCTGAAAATTCAAGACATGAAAAATAGGAAAAAAATACCAAGATGAGCCATTTGGAATAGATGGGTGGCCACTGATATTCACCTGGATCAATCCTCCCCCCTTAGGAAGAAATGGTATCCATTGTGTTGAGTTCCCCCATTAGATGAGGAAATTTATGTTGAATTTGGCCCTGGGTGAGCCACTTGCCTTCGAGTAGGAGTTGCCCTGCTTTGACAACCCGATAAAGTTGGATCCTCTACTGACGAGTGCCCTTGACCTGTGTGTCCATGATCTGATCAATGGATGCATGTTCCATGAAGTCAGGGTTGAGCTTTGTTGGTTTCAACTGTTATTCTATCTCTGAGGTGTCCAATAATAGTGGATAATATGGCCGAAGGAGATCTATATTGAACAGTGGGTTTATGCCAAGGAATCGGGGAATGTTGAGCTCAAAATTATTGTCTCCCAAAGCCTTGGTGATGGTCTAAGTTCCATAACAGAGTGGATGAAGCTTCTAATGGTTTCCTGTAAGGATTTATTTCTGCAAGTGTATCCAAACTTTGTCTCCCACTTGAAACTTATGTGGCACCCAATGTTGATCATGGCGCTGCTTGTACTTGGAATTAGACTTATGTAAAATATCTTGAACATGTTGGTGGATGTGTTGGATCTGAGCAATGAATCAAGTGGCTTTGTCAGCTTTAGTTGAAGCATGGGATGAGTCTGCCTGGGTGGCCGCAAGGGGTAGTACAATATCCATGGGACCCAATGGTTGAAATCCCAACCCCAACTGAAAGAGGTTATGGCTAGTTGAGCTATGTATGGCTCTGTTGTAGTTGTGTTGAACATAGAGAATAATCTCATCCCATGTGTGAGGGTGCTTGGAATTGTACATGCTCATGATGTGCACAATCATCTGGTTGACGACCTTGGTTTGGCCATCCATCTAGGGGTGGAAGACAATGGATTTGGTTAGCTTAGTGTCCAACAGTGACTAGAGGATCGACCAGAATGTGTTGAGGAACCGATTGTCCCGATCTGATATAATGTTTTGTGGTATCCAAAAATGTACCCACACTCATTCAAAGAAGATCTTGGTAGTGGCCTCCATTGTGATGATCTTCTTGCAGGCGACCATAATCGTCATATTGGAAAAGCGATCAACAACCAAAAAAACACAGTCATTTCTCCACATGGTGGATGGGAGGCTCGACATGTAGTCCATTGAGATGGATTTCCAGGGCCTGTCAAGTGTATGAAGAAAGGTGTACAAGCATTATTTCTTAGTGGTCATTTTGGAAATAGTGCAGAAAGTGTAGGACCTGATATACTTGTTGACATCTTTTCAACGTTTTGTCCAGTAGAAATGTTGTTGCAACACTACCACTATCTTTTCTATGTCAAAGTGTCATGCCACCCAACTGTAGTGGGATGCCCAAATAATCTTCGCTCACTCGCTTGACGGAACAAATAGATGGCCCAGATGGTATAGTAGCCCATCCTGAACATGGAAATTAGTGACAGTTGTGTTTGTGCCCAACATCTGGTAGGTGGTGGTGAAGTCAACATATTTCTCATAGAGTTGGGGCCATCTGGAGGTCTCATGGCCGCAAGAGTCTAGAATTATGGTGAGTGTATCAAGTAGAGTTCGGTTGAGGAAATCATCGACCTTTGGTACTTCTTGTTTAATACTTGATGTTGAGGTGGAACTGATGTGAGTATGTGGACCACTTCTGACGACGGTCATTCTGTAATTTTCCTTGTGTCAGCATGAACTGCAACGACTTATGATTAGTGTGGATGATTGTCTCCTTCCCGAGAATGTAATGCCTCCACTAGAAGTAGGCTTGAAAAATGGAGTACATTTATTTTTTGTAAGTAGGGTACTTACAGATGACATCTAATAGTGTCTCACTATGATAGGCCACAGGGTGTCCGTGATGAGTGAGAACTGCACCCACAACATAGTCTGAAGCATCTGTCTCGATCTCAAAGATCTGTTGCAGGTCGGGTAATGAAATCACTGGGTGTGAGCACAAGAAATTCTTCAAATCATCGAATGCTTGGTGTTGGCACAGACCCCACGCAAAATTTTCCTTACCACCACCCCTGGTTACTTGGTTGAGGGCCCATTCAATATGGGAGAATCCCAACACGAACCTGAGATATAAATTGGCAAGACCTAACAAGATTCGAAGCTCAATGAGCATGGTTTGGGTTGGCGAGTCACTGATGACCTGGATATTGGTTGGATCCACATGCACACCATGCTCATCAACAATGTAGCCTAGGTATTGGACCCTGTCCATTTCGAAGGAGAATTTTTCTAAGTTGTCATATAGCTTGTGTTGTCACAGAGTGTGCAGAACCTATTGAATATGTTGCAAGTGTCCCTCCCAAGTATTGTTGTAGATGAGGATGTCATCCAGATACACCACTACAAAAGAATTGTTGAAATGATGAAATATATCGTCCATGATCCTCATGAAATTTGTTGGGGAATTTATCAAACCAAAGGGCATGACCAACCATTCAAAAAGGCCTTCTTTTGACTTGAAGGAAGTCTTCCATACATCTTTCTGCTCTATTGGGAGCTAATGGTAGCTAGACTTCAGATCAATCTTACTGAAGTGTTTGGCCCCCTTGAGATGATCAAGGAGATCATTGATTCAGGGAATCAGGTACCAGTTCCTGACTATGATTTTATTTAGGGCTCGATAATAAATGCAGAGTCGCCAGGTCTCATCTTTCTTCTGCACAAGCACGATTTGGCTTCCTCAAGGTGATGATTTGGGTCGTATGTGCCCCTTTTGGAGTAGTTCTTGGATCCGATGCTTGATCTACTCATTTTCTAAAGGAGAGCCACATAGACTAGCCCATTGGGTAGCGGTGCATCGGGGGTTAGATCGATGGAATGCTTGACCTGACAGTGCAAAGGTACCCCAGTAGGTGAGGAGAATATGTCTTTGTATTCTTCCATAAACTTATCCACTTTCTCTTGCTGCATGGATAGGTCGGCTGCAAAGGCCATGGATGTGGATGCAATTTTTCACTCATTCTAAGAGAGAATCACGAAGAAGACAAACTTCTCGGTCTTAGAGATGACCTTTTTGGATTGTTTGTCAAAGATCAAGTAAATGGCACTAGGTGGTACTACCTTGGGTATCCTGTACAATTTCCTGTCCAAAGTAATAATAAAACTGTGAGGCCTAGACTCATATACAACATGACATTTCCATAAATAAGTTTGGCCCAAAATAACATCACAAACATCAAGGGGACAAACATCACACAATACCTCATCTTTGAAGGGATTTATGTTGTAGGACATGCGACACTGTTGGCTAACNTACAATAAACATGAATTCCAAAAACCTAACCCTAGGAGATGAAGCACCAAAAGTCATGTGGGCCCCATTGGGGTAAGTTAGTACATCAACTTCTCGGGGTCATAACCTTTTCATATGATCTCCATTTTAGGTGCATGATATCCTGTTGGAAAGGGCTATCGAAGGAATACACATTACGCCATCAAAATCTAACTCGAACCATGGTTAGACTATGGCGAGCCCTAAAAAAAATTGTTTAGGGCCTTAAAATGGCCCTGAAAATTCAAGACATGAAAAATAGGAAAAAAATACCAAGATGAGCCATTTGGAATAGATGGGTGGCCACTGATATTCACCTGGATCAATCCTCCCCCCTTAGGAAGAAATGGTATCCATTGTGTTGAGTTCCCCCATTAGATGAGGAAATTTATGTTGAATTTGGCCCTGGGTGAGCCACTTGCCTTCGAGTAGGAGTTGCCCTGCTTTGACAACCCGATAAAGTTGGATCCTCTACTGACGAGTGCCCTTGACCTGTGTGTCCATGATCTGATCAATGGATGCATGTTCCATGAAGTCAGGGTTGAGCTTTGTTGGTTTCAACTGTTATTCTATCTCTGAGGTGTCCAATAATAGTGGATAATATGGCCGAAGGAGATCTATATTGAACAGTGGGTTTATGCCAAGGAATCGGGGAATGTTGAGCTCAAAATTATTGTCTCCCAAAGCCTTGGTGATGGTCTAAGTTCCATAACAGAGTGGATGAAGCTTCTAATGGTTTCCTGTAAGGATTTATTTCTGCAAGTGTATCCAAACTTTGTCTCCCACTTGAAACTTATGTGGCACCCAATGTTGATCATGGCGCTGCTTGTACTTGGAATTAGACTTATGTAAAATATCTTGAACATGTTGGTGGATGTGTTGGATCTGAGCAATGAATCAAGTGGCTTTGTCAGCTTTAGTTGAAGCATGGGATGAGTCTGCCTGGGTGGCCGCAAGGGGTAGTACAATATCCATGGGACCCAATGGTTGAAATCCCAACCCCAACTGAAAGAGGTTATGGCTAGTTGAGCTATGTATGGCTCTGTTGTAGTTGTGTTGAACATAGAGAATAATCTCATCCCATGTGTGAGGGTGCTTGGAATTGTACATGCTCATGATGTGCACAATCATCTGGTTGACGACCTTGGTTTGGCCATCCATCTAGGGGTGGAAGACAATGGATTTGGTTAGCTTAGTGTCCAACAGTGACTAGAGGATCGACCAGAATGTGTTGAGGAACCGATTGTCCCGATCTGATATAATGTTTTGTGGTATCCAAAAATGTACCCACACTCATTCAAAGAAGATCTTGGTAGTGGCCTCCATTGTGATGATCTTCTTGCAGGCGACCATAATCGTCATATTGGAAAAGCGATCAACAACCAAAAAAACACAGTCATTTCTCCACATGGTGGATGGGAGGCTCGACATGTAGTCCATTGAGATGGATTTCCAGGGCCTGTCAAGTGTATGAAGAAAGGTGTACAAGCATTATTTCTTAGTGGTCATTTTGGAAATAGTGCAGAAAGTGTAGGACCTGATATACTTGTTGACATCTTTTCAACGTTTTGTCCAGTAGAAATGTTGTTGCAACACTACCACTATCTTTTCTATGTCAAAGTGTCATGCCACCCAACTGTAGTGGGATGCCCAAATAATCTTCGCTCACTCGCTTGACGGAACAAATAGATGGCCCAGATGGTATAGTAGCCCATCCTGAACATGGAAATTAGTGACAGTTGTGTTTGTGCCCAACATCTGGTAGGTGGTGGTGAAGTCAACATATTTCTCATAGAGTTGGGGCCATCTGGAGGTCTCATGGCCGCAAGAGTCTAGAATTATGGTGAGTGTATCAAGTAGAGTTCGGTTGAGGAAATCATCGACCTTTGGTACTTCTTGTTTAATACTTGATGTTGAGGTGGAACTGATGTGAGTATGTGGACCACTTCTGACGACGGTCATTCTGTAATTTTCCTTGTGTCAGCATGAACTGCAACGACTTATGATTAGTGTGGATGATTGTCTCCTTCCCGAGAATGTAATGCCTCCACTAGAAGTAGGCTTGAAAAATGGAGTACATTTATTTTTTGTAAGTAGGGTACTTACAGATGACATCTAATAGTGTCTCACTATGATAGGCCACAGGGTGTCCGTGATGAGTGAGAACTGCACCCACAACATAGTCTGAAGCATCTGTCTCGATCTCAAAGATCTGTTGCAGGTCGGGTAATGAAATCACTGGGTGTGAGCACAAGAAATTCTTCAAATCATCGAATGCTTGGTGTTGGCACAGACCCCACGCAAAATTTTCCTTACCACCACCCCTGGTTACTTGGTTGAGGGCCCATTCAATATGGGAGAATCCCAACACGAACCTGAGATATAAATTGGCAAGACCTAACAAGATTCGAAGCTCAATGAGCATGGTTTGGGTTGGCGAGTCACTGATGACCTGGATATTGGTTGGATCCACATGCACACCATGCTCATCAACAATGTAGCCTAGGTATTGGACCCTGTCCATTTCGAAGGAGAATTTTTCTAAGTTGTCATATAGCTTGTGTTGTCACAGAGTGTGCAGAACCTATTGAATATGTTGCAAGTGTCCCTCCCAAGTATTGTTGTAGATGAGGATGTCATCCAGATACACCACTACAAAAGAATTGTTGAAATGATGAAATATATCGTCCATGATCCTCATGAAATTTGTTGGGGAATTTATCAAACCAAAGGGCATGACCAACCATTCAAAAAGGCCTTCTTTTGACTTGAAGGAAGTATTCCATACATCTGTCTTCTCTATTGGGAGCTAATGGTAGCTAGACTTCAGATCAATCTTACTGAAGTGTTTGGCCCCCTTGAGATGATCAAGGAGATCATTGATTCGGGGAATCAGGTACCAGATCCTGACTATGATTTTATTTAGGGCTCGATAATAAATGCAGAGTCACCAGGTCTCATCTTTCTTCTGCACAAGCACGATTTGGATTCCTCAAGGTGATGATTTGGGTCGTATGTGCCCCTTTTGGAGTAGTTCTTGGATCCAATGCTTGATCTACTCATTTTCTAAAGGAGAGCCGCATAGACTAGCCCATTGGGTAGCGGTGCATCGGGGGTTAGATCGATGGAATGCTTGACCTGACAGTGCAAAGGTACCCCAGTAGGTGAGGAGAATATGTCTTTGTATTCTTCCACAAACTTATCCACTTTATCTTGCTGCATGGATAGGTCGGCTACAAAGGCCATGGATGTGGATGCAATTTTTCACTCACTCTGAGAGAGAATCACGAAGAAGACAAACTTCTCGGTCTTAGAGATGACCTTTTTGGATTGCTTGTCAAAGATCAAGTAAATGGCACTAGGTGGGACTACCTTGGGTATCCTGTAAAATTTTCTGTCCAAAGTAATAATAAAACTGTGAGGCCTAGACTCATATACAACATGACATATCCATAAATAAGTTTGGCCCAAAATAACATCACAAACATCAAGGGGACAAACATCACACAATACCTCATCTTTGAAGGGATTTATGTTGTAGGACATGCGACACTGTTGGCTAACGTGAATATCACTTCCTTTTTGGAGCCATCCAATGGTGAAGGGTTGCGGGTGCGGTGTTGTCGCCAGGGCCAGCCGCTTGACGACCTACATTGAGATGAGGTTCTTCTGGCTACCACTATCAACGATGAAGTGCAGCAGGGTGCCTTTCACCCACATTTTTGAATAAAAGAGGCGCTCTCCTTCCTCTGTCTCATCATGTTCACCGGGATGGATCTTGGCAGTAGCAACGGTGGCACTCGGTTCCACATCAATGATCTGTCTCCCCTTTCTTGGTTCTGACTCAGAGTCAGAACCCACATCAAATTCTGATTCAAAGTAAAAACCCACATATGATTCATAGGCTTTCACCTTAGCCACCAATGACTGATTTGAGTGACAATCAATAGTGTTATGTCAGGGGCTCTTATGGAAGTCGCACCACTTCCCAGTATCTTTCTTCATCTTTCCATTTTCCTTATTTGTTTTCGGATTAGACTGGTTGTCCTGAGGCTGTCCATATTTTATCTTCCCTTTGTTCTGTGGGTTAGGGATATCCTTGCCCTACTTCTACTGTGAGAGGTTCCCAGACCCAAAATGTCACGTCTTTTGTTTAATCTTATACTCAATTTTGATGACATATCAATAAGCCACGCTCAAGGACGATATGTCGATAAACTCTATTTCTGTCTCGATGTATCTATGTAAACCACCATGGTAGTTGAGCACCATATTTCACTCAGAATCTTTGATACCTAGCTTGGTGTGCAAGGTATGGAAGATATTTGTGAACTCTGGCATTGCTTGGTCTCTTTCCTATCACAGTGTGGTCCATTTTGCATACAGGTCATCATAATTTCCAATAGGGCAGTATTGTTCCTTAATAGCATCCCTTAAGGACTCCTAGGTGAGTGTGATTGTAAATAATGAGGGTTCGTTTGTTTCTTTTTTCTCACAGAAAATCTCCCACCAATATTTGACATGGGGGACAACTTTGAGGAGCGCAAAAGTAATATTTTCTCTATTAGAAAAGTTATGGACAAAAAAGTGCCCTTCTAGCAGATTCAACCATTTGTATATAGCATCTGTGTCTATTTGACCTTCAAATATAGTAATATCAAAGTTTATTTGTACCTTGAAGGGGCCAATGCCTCCACTCGAGGAAGATAAGTCATTTATTGGTAGTCGTCGAAGGATTTGCACAAAATTACCCATCATCCCATTCCTTTGTTGTGCGAGGGCTTCCTCAAGCAACAGTTTGAAAGGATCTCTTGTCTCGTCATATTTCTTTTCTCCCACCATGGAAGGTCTCTTGGGCATGTGAGAGCTCTTGTCCTCAAGAGAAACAAGCTCGAGACCCAATTCTTTGTACCATGACCTCGTTGGGGACATGCACTAAGAACGACAAGGAGCAGACCGCTCTCATACCACTAATCCAGATTTTATGAGAAGAACGAAATGAAAACATATTATTATTATTATTAAAACAAAGACACAATGAAAAACAATAGAGATATAGTAAATTGGGTTCTATTCAATAAAGAAATATGTTAAAACTTTAAAATGTAGTCTGAAAACAAGCTTGCTAGAATTGTGTCCGCTTATCTCTGAGAAGAGATGTGATGACTGCGCTCATTCACAAAAAGATGAGTACAATGAGTCTCTGAAAGTCTTTTTACAATAAATATGAATTCCAAAATCCTATACATCCAAAAACCTAACCCTGGGAGATGAAGCGCTAAAAGTCATGTGGGCCTCGTTGGGGTAAGTTAGTACATCAACTTCCCGGGGTCGTAACTTTTGCATATGATCTTCATTTTAGACGCATGATATCCCATTGGAAAGATCTATCCGAGGACTACACATTATTCCTTCGAAATATGACTCTTTCTATAGTTTGATTATGGAGATCCCTAAAAACGTTGTTTAGGGCCTCAAAACAGCCCCAGAAGTTAAGGACCCGAAAACTAGGAAAAAATTGTCAAGATGAGCTAGTTGGAATAGTTGGGTGGCCAATGATATCCACCTAAATCACCTCTACTTTTAATTTGCATCCATTTCTTAGATGAAATCATCTTCAATACATTGTTGTATTGTTACACTACTACTCTACAATTTCACCTCAACATCTTCTTCACTCTGGCTCTTGCAACATCCTTGTTGCATCTTCTCTTTGGTCAACTCCACATTTGTTTCTTATGTTGCAAATTCCATTTCACCTGCAACAAAATAAATACATAAACTATCATGGTAATCAAACACTTCCATTATTGTTTCCTTCATTGACACTTCTAAAATGTATATCCCTTGCAACTCTACTACTTCCATGACATCTTCAGTTATTGCTTACACTCTCTTGGGAAGATTGCAACTCAGTGCTACTTCTACATTCTAAAGATTTATTTTTTCTTATGTTGACTTGCATTTCCATCACTCTTCATCACAACAATATATTAACTCAAATGCTTGTAATGTTCATGTTATATTTCTTCACTAGATCGCTCCACATCGTTAGCTACTATGCTCTTTTTTGCAATGGAATCATCATAGAAAACATTATGGGAAAGTATATGCACCTCCTCCAATGTTGAATTTTTTGCAACTTTTTCTTCATCCTTCTTATTAGAAATGGTGTTTTCTTGATAAACTTCAAATATGTCGTCCACATCTTCTTCACTTTAGAAGCATGCATGTTGCATCCTTTCTTAGGTTTTATTTTCCACTTCTTAGTGCAAACTATTGATTTCTTCATCTACACACACATTACCACTTAAAAAATTATGAGAGTCAACATTTCCCATCTACATCTCTTCAACTGTTATGTTTCTTGTAACATCATCTTCTTGCAACTCTACTACAACAAACCCACTCTCTTCTACAACACCATATTCTATTGCAACATCACTCATTATTGCAATATCTCTCCCTCTCATCTTTGTTACTGCAATACCACTCATCTTTGCAACACTTCTTTTTGTAACACCACCCACTACTGCAACAACATATTTATCTTCATCACTTTCTTCCTCTATTACATGTCTTTGCTGAGAAAATTTCATGATATTTAACCTCTTCTTCATAGTCTACAACATTTCTTCAAATATTTTCTCATCTCCTTGAAGTCTTTTCCTACCACCTCCTCTTCTTTTATGATTATTTTCTAAATCTTCCACTTGTGCAAACATATCTTGCACTTCTCTTCACCTCTCATCTTTTTCCTCACAAAACCTGTCATCTCTTGGGCTTCGGCTTGAAAACCCATAGTTATGTAACTACTCCTCTTTCCCTTTTACTATCGACGACACCAACAAGAAATTCTACTTAGTAATTGTCATTTTTTGGAACTACTTGCACAAAGAACAATTTCCCCCTGTGTACACTCTTCTCATTGGAATTATCTATGGGTTTGGTTTCAACAAGTAGGATGTTGTTTTCTCTGATTTGTTGCACATGCAAACTGCCTCATCTTGGCACCTTTTCCTAAAACATCTTCTTCTTCATAGCAAAATTCTTCTTAACAACAACATTCTTCTTTTCTTCTTTTTCATTTACAATCTCCAACAAGGAAAGAACTTTATGCTCCGATAGATGTGGTGCCTAGGGCTTGCAAATCAAAGTCACATAGAAAAAGCACTCATAACAAACCACATATCTGCAAATGCATTAATATTAACAAACATTGCACACATAGTTTTTTATATAAAAAATAATACATGAAAGACATTCAACTATAAGATATGCAAGTTTATTGAATCAAAGGTCAATGCTATTGATGCAGTGCCTAGGGCTTGCAAATCAAAGTCACATAGAAAAAGCACTCATAACAAACCGCATATCTGCAAATGCGTTAATATTAACAAACATTGCACAGATAGTTTTTTATATAAAAAAATAATACATTAAAGACATTCAACTATAAGATATGCAATTTTATTGAATCAAAAGTCAATGTTATTGAGGCTCATTTTATTCACAAAGCTTATGCACATATATCTAGAACCCACAACCATCCACACTACACAAACCAAATCAAAGGAGAGCCAAAGACTCTTTGTTCATCTACAAACTTCATATGTATGGCCTTTAACTACCCTCATTGTTCAAATTGCAAATACAATACTTCATATTCCAATGGTTGACAAATTTACTAAAGTGAATAAATATTTCACTACATTATAAAAATATATATTAAAAAAAAAGTAGAACAAAAATTAAACGAACATAAAGAAAAGTGCAAGATAGCTTCAATGCAAGATGCTCTTTCATCAAATTATGATCGTGGTAAAACTATGATCAAGGTGAAACTTTGTGTAGAAGTTGAATTTTCACCAAAAAGAGGTATTTTGAATGGCCTTTATCCTAGGCTAGTAGAGCTATTTTGAATGGCCTTTATCCTAGGCTAGTGAGTGCTATATAAAGAGAAAAGAGCAATGAAAAACCTATATGTG
>JZKD02S2175103.1:17613-42011 GCA_000966675.3 Picea glauca | reverse complement strand
TTGGATTATTGTACTACTTCAACTATTCTGACTACTATCCTTACTTCCCTTACTAACTACAATCTAAAAATTTTCTTCAAACCTTAGGGATGCACAAGTGGTTTTGGATTCGATATAGAGATTTGCCTGAGTGGGATCTTCTTCTACTGGACTAAATTTACCTTTGTGCACGGTATGATCTAGAATATTACGTCAATGTATCTCTCTTCAAACTCACTATTCTTCTCCTATCTATCAACCACATTCCTCTTCTTATTCAGTCTAAATATATTACCATTGCGCAATACCCCAATATCTTATTATGTCACACCTTCTTCTTCTCTCGGCATCATCATCCTATCTATTCCTCATTCATTATTCCCTGCAACACTTAGACCATTCCTTGGTCATCCCCTACTCCCCCTTCTATTCGAAATTTCTTAGCTTCTAAGGAATTTGGATTCCATATTCATAACCTCCTTATCACACAAAAACATCTTAATCCAAGTAGATAGTGATTTCAAGTATATTTTGTGCTATCGATTAAACACTTCCCTTTCAACAACACTATAGGACTAAGTACAATCTATAGCAAATTCAATAATGTAACCTACTAGTATACTATCCAAAAAGAAATCAACTGCACATGATACCCGATTTCTTATAATATTAACTTGTTGAATTAATTGAGGAGTCCAATTTTTCAGAGCAACATTGTGAAATATTTCATTATGTTCATCTAATCTCTGGATCCACTATGTTAAAATATTCAGAAAATCAGCAAAGAAAATTTCATGCAAATCTTTAAACACATACCTCTATATCCATTTCTTTGCACTGATCCATGGATTCTTATTCTGATCTAAAACAAACATGATCTCCTTTGTGTCCAACCATTTTCCAATCTCCTCCTTAGTAGGTATCCACATCCCCTCAGTCACAAATCTTATTCTTGACAACAAAACCATTTATTGGAACGTAGTGGGTATTCCTAGGGTACAACATTAAATCACCAATAAAAACCTAGATATACCGACCCTTTCGACATCACCCACAAACCAGTGAAGTCTCACCCAAGGTACTTATGGGGACTGAAAGAACCAGGTTTCCACAGTCATGGGGGAATGAGATACATTCATCGTATTAGACATAATTAACATTTATTCATTAAACTGTTCATCATGTGTGCAGAACCAACATATAACGTATTCATATTAACCATTCATACATTACATGGGATCCATAAACAAAACATAAAAGAAACACAACATACATCATAACACATAAATTTAACGTGGTTCACCCAAAACTTCTATGTCCACAATGATAGGCTTCTTATATCATTATTCAACATCATCTCTTATAAAAAGGTGTGCACTACGCTCATACAAGATATATCAATTACAACCAAACATGACCTTACCATTCACGCATATAGTGCACACTTATCTTAGAACTCACTCATCCAGAACATACTCTTCATCCCTTATCATGAATTTCTCCAAACTTTCCAAAACTACTTTGTACCCAAAACCCATATATATTTATAGATTGACATTAGGGCTTAGCCCATTACAAAATGTACCAAATGGTTTAACTAATTCAAAATAACTTCCTCCTTTCACGCGTCATGGCCCCTGAAAATGCGCTATTTGTATTCCTTTCTTTTGTGCGCATTGTTCCTTAGCCTACTTGTTTCACGGTTTACTCTTGCGTGATTCCCAAAATGGGTCCCAAAATATCCTGCTCCAACACCACAGAAACATACATGGTGGATCCATGTCATCAAAAATATCATATCCATGGGAAAATACAATGTGGATCTATGTCACAACATTAAGAAGAGATCAAGCACAAATGAGAGTTCTCTCATAGTCTTCAAAGTACTCAAACAATAGATATATACTCCATCGTAACTTGGGAGGGGTATCATGAATGAGTGATATGGCCCTACACTCAAGGTATTCATCCCAAACCTCGATGGTACGATTCTACAACATGATAATATATGCACTCCCTAGATCTTCTTTGTTGGCATAACAAGAAAAAGAAGGGTCCCAAACCATAGATGAAACAAAAACAAGCAAAACAAGGGTCCCAAACCTTCTTATCCATATTCTGCTCCTAATGGTGACAAATGAGAAAAATTCAAAAGTAAGAATGCTAATAGGAATTGCAAATTTTGTGGGTGATATGGTTATGTGAAGTCGAAATGTTTTAAAAAGATGGAATCCTTATAAGAAACAATGAAAAAACACAACATTGGTATTGAGTCTTATTCTTCTAACTCTTCTTCTAATGGACATGCACTTTATGCTTCAACGCAACTTTTGCTTCTTATTATGATGATTGTCTTATTGATTATGGAGCATCCTATCGTATGGCTAAGGATAAAGCCATTTGTTTCTTCTCTAAATGAATGTAAAACTAGAAAAAATATTTTTTGGTGATTATAGATCTCTTAGTGTTGTGGAGTCTAGAATAGTTTAGGTATATAATAGTAATTTCAATGATGCATTGTGTGTTCTAAGTCTTTCTTGCAACATTCTATCCATGTATTAGATCACTCATCCAGGTGAATGTTAAACCATAGAGTTTTCACCTCGCCAAGTTGTTATGAAGGATTTAAAATATCCGAAGAATTTCCTAGAAATTTGAGCTATTGATTATATTACCAGGGTGTACAAGTTTGACAAATTTCGATCATCATATTTTCCATCAGTTTTTGTTTCTCATAGAAATGACTTCAATAAACTTTGGCATGAGCGGTTTGGTCATCTAAACTATCACTCATTGCAACAACTATGTAATCAACATATGGTTATTGGTGTTTATTAATTGGGTTGGTTGTCATTGATGTCAACCCTTTAAGAAAGTTCGGTAGTGAATTCTGGTAACACAAAGGTTTGGTTAATGGACCCAAGTTTATTTAATGGATAATGGTATTTGTTATGATATATTTGTAGGTAAGACTATTCTATATGGATATTACATGTCATTCCATTTCCAGTGGTATGTGGAACATCACATAACTCCTAACGGTTAGAGAGTTATGGCCATGTGAATTTGGAGAACCCTCATGAGTCATCTAGAAGCCCCAAAAGGTAGTCAAAGTGTTTGAAAAATAAATTATTTAAATAATAAAGTTAATGGAGAAATCCATAAAATACAGAATGTGGGATGCTACATGAAAGGATAAATAAGAGGCAAGGCTCTCTCATTTAATCACACTTGAACCTATTGAATATCATTGAATATCTATTTTTGAAAGATTATTTGGGCAGGTATTATTGATAGAGAAAAGTTCGGCAGGAAAATTGTGGCAGAAAAAGTGCAACAGAAAAATCATGGCAGAAAAAGTGCGGTAGAAAAAGTGCGACAGAAAAATTGCGGCAAAAAAAATGCAGAAGCAAACGTGCAGCAAAAAATTCACAGAAACAACATGGCTGGGGTCTATTTATGAGAGATATGACACATCTTGTTTAAGGTATGTTTTCTGAGCTAGGGTTTATCTCTTGAGATGGTATTGGATGTTCAGTATTGCTGCATATGTCGGATTTGTTGAGTGATACAATTGGTATTTTGTTGTTGGTATTTGGCATATGGGCATTAGTCTTTTGGTTGTGATGTGTTGTTGAAGTTGTTTGTTTAGCTTGAGGCTACATAATAATGAGTTTGTGGCACATGGTTCGATGTAAGGGTTTATGGTATTTGGTTTATGGATAGGGTGATGAATTTTTTATGGTTATATTGGTGCATGTCTTTGGTATATGGTTGAAGTACATGTTGAGTACATGGTTGAGACAAGTAGTTGATGAATTGGCACATACATGAGGTGTATAGTTGATGATGTTAGTACATATTGATACATCATAGTTGATGTGTAGTTGATGCATTTTTTATTTATGGTACATGTTGGTTTAGGTTATTGGTACAAGTTGTTTGGTGCAGGTTGATTGGTACATGTTGTTATAGGTTATTTGTACGGGTTGACAGTGACAGGTTGACAGTGGCAGTGGTTGATTCAGTGACAGTGAGATGTTGTGTACATTTGGAATTTATATCTCAGGGTGGTCGGATGGGGCAAGGATAGGTGGTTGTATCCACCTTTTGGTTGTAACTAGAGAACCTAGGGGGTTGTAGCCTCATTCTGGTTGTAGCCAGAGAATTGGGGAGTTGGAGCTTCCCTCAGGTTGTAGCCTGAGAAACTAGGGGTTGGAGCCTCCTTCCAGTTGCAACTGGAAAACAAAGGAAGTTGGTGCTTCCAATGAATGTAACTCTTAAATACATATAAGAAAAATCACTCAATGGTTTTCTCCTTCTTTGGGTTTCCACATAAAACATTGATGTATTGTGTATGTGTATGATTGTTTATTGTTTATTTACTCTGCAACTATCGGATGATAATGCTACATTGATATAACATTTGAATTTTTTGGTTGAAAAGGATTGGATTTCTCTATTTTCGATTCACCTCCGCCTCTCAGTAATCCAACAATTGGAATCAAAGCAAGTTCCTTCAAAAAACAGTTGAACCACTGAAAGGTAGATCATGGAGAACAACAAAACGTATAAAAATGGAATACCACAGTTTGATGGAAAAAAGTATGCATTTTGGATCAGAAGGATAAAAATATATATACAGGCATAGGGATTTGAAATTTGGCAATCTATTGTATGTGGATACAAAGAACTAGTAGTTCCGCCGACAAATGAAAGAGAAATAAAACTCAGGAAAAATAATTCCAAAGCCAAAAATGCACTTCTAAATGGTCTTTGTGAATTAGTATACACCAAACTTATACATTGTAAATCCTCTAAAGAGATTTGGGACAAGATTCAAAATATTTATGAAGGAGATTCAAAATTCAAAGAAGCAAAGTTTCAAACTTACAGAGGTCAGTTTGAACAACTAAAGATGAAGGAAGATGAGAATATTGCAGCTTACTTCTTACGAGTGGATGAAACAATAAATACAATCATAGGATTGGGATAAGAAATTAAAGAATCTGTAATTGTTCAAAAGGTACTAAGATCTCTTCCTATGAGATTTGATCCTAAGATATAAACACTAGAAGAAAGAGCAGATCTAGACTCAATACGTATGGACTAACTACATGGAATCTACATAGCAAATGAAATGAGACCTGAACAGAAAAATCCAAATATAAAAGAAGTAGCTTTCAAAGCATCCAAAAGGTTAAATACAAATGGAAAACAAAATGAAAAAGAACATAGCAGCAATAGTGACATCTCGAAAGATGATGAAGAAATGGCCAACTTTGTCAAAAGATTGAACAAAGGAACCAATGACAGATATAAAGGTAAGTTTCCATTGATTTGTTTTAATTTTGATGGTATTGGTCATTTTGCTAATAAATGTCCTCATAATAAAAATAAGAGGAATGATGAAAATTACTCAAATAGAAAACAAACATATAAAGGAAAAAGAACCACAAAGAAATCTTTTCAAGAAAAGATTATGCACCAAAGAAGACATCTCCTCATCAGATGAAGATGAAGTCAGTGAGAGTGAAACAAAAAGAGTTCTATTCATGGCAGCAGAAGAATCTGATAAATAAGACACCGAAGAACAATATGAAGAGGCATAAGTTGACTATCGAGAATAATTGTTGTGTGTCATAGAAGTTATAAGAGAGAAAATATGAAAAACAAGAAGCTACAAGCAGAACTAGACAAGAAAGAAGACACTCAAGAACTAGAAAAAATGATCACAAATTTGAAGGTTTGAATAGAACAAGACAAAATAATTGAAGAAAAACTCAAAGAACATCTATAAGAAATAGACAGGATCATTGGAAATTTGGAAGCAGAGATTGTTACATTAAGAAAGGATATTCAAGAGAAACATATGCAGAACAACTCAAATTTTTTGGATAACATTATCAATAGTCAAAATCCTCATCATGACAAGTCCGAACTTGGATACAATCAGACAAAAAAGGGATCAANTTGGATTATTGTACTACTTCAACTATTCTGACTACTATCCTTACTTCCCTTACTAACTACAATCTAAAAATTTTCTTCAAACCTTAGGGATGCACAAGTGGTTTTGGATTCGATATAGAGATTTGCCTGAGTGGGATCTTCTTCTACTGGACTAAATTTACCTTTGTGCACGGTATGATCTAGAATATTACGTCAATGTATCTCTCTTCAAACTCACTATTCTTCTCCTATCTATCAACCACATTCCTCTTCTTATTCAGTCTAAATATATTACCATTGCGCAATACCCCAATATCTTATTATGTCACACCTTCTTCTTCTCTCGGCATCATCATCCTATCTATTCCTCATTCATTATTCCCTGCAACACTTAGACCATTCCTTGGTCATCCCCTACTCCCCCTTCTATTCGAAATTTCTTAGCTTCTAAGGAATTTGGATTCCATATTCATAACCTCCTTATCACACAAAAACATCTTAATCCAAGTAGATAGTGATTTCAAGTATATTTTGTGCTATCGATTAAACACTTCCCTTTCAACAACACTATAGGACTAAGTACAATCTATAGCAAATTCAATAATGTAACCTACTAGTATACTATCCAAAAAGAAATCAACTGCACATGATACCCGATTTCTTATAATATTAACTTGTTGAATTAATTGAGGAGTCCAATTTTTCAGAGCAACATTGTGAAATATTTCATTATGTTCATCTAATCTCTGGATCCACTATGTTAAAATATTCAGAAAATCAGCAAAGAAAATTTCATGCAAATCTTTAAACACATACCTCTATATCCATTTCTTTGCACTGATCCATGGATTCTTATTCTGATCTAAAACAAACATGATCTCCTTTGTGTCCAACCATTTTCCAATCTCCTCCTTAGTAGGTATCCACATCCCCTCAGTCACAAATCTTATTCTTGACAACAAAACCATTTATTGGAACGTAGTGGGTATTCCTAGGGTACAACATTAAATCACCAATAAAAACCTAGATATACCGACCCTTTCGACATCACCCACAAACCAGTGAAGTCTCACCCAAGGTACTTATGGGGACTGAAAGAACCAGGTTTCCACAGTCATGGGGGAATGAGATACATTCATCGTATTAGACATAATTAACATTTATTCATTAAACTGTTCATCATGTGTGCAGAACCAACATATAACGTATTCATATTAACCATTCATACATTACATGGGATCCATAAACAAAACATAAAAGAAACACAACATACATCATAACACATAAATTTAACGTGGTTCACCCAAAACTTCTATGTCCACAATGATAGGCTTCTTATATCATTATTCAACATCATCTCTTATAAAAAGGTGTGCACTACGCTCATACAAGATATATCAATTACAACCAAACATGACCTTACCATTCACGCATATAGTGCACACTTATCTTAGAACTCACTCATCCAGAACATACTCTTCATCCCTTATCATGAATTTCTCCAAACTTTCCAAAACTACTTTGTACCCAAAACCCATATATATTTATAGATTGACATTAGGGCTTAGCCCATTACAAAATGTACCAAATGGTTTAACTAATTCAAAATAACTTCCTCCTTTCACGCGTCATGGCCCCTGAAAATGCGCTATTTGTATTCCTTTCTTTTGTGCGCATTGTTCCTTAGCCTACTTGTTTCACGGTTTACTCTTGCGTGATTCCCAAAATGGGTCCCAAAATATCCTGCTCCAACACCACAGAAACATACATGGTGGATCCATGTCATCAAAAATATCATATCCATGGGAAAATACAATGTGGATCTATGTCACAACATTAAGAAGAGATCAAGCACAAATGAGAGTTCTCTCATAGTCTTCAAAGTACTCAAACAATAGATATATACTCCATCGTAACTTGGGAGGGGTATCATGAATGAGTGATATGGCCCTACACTCAAGGTATTCATCCCAAACCTCGATGGTACGATTCTACAACATGATAATATATGCACTCCCTAGATCTTCTTTGTTGGCATAACAAGAAAAAGAAGGGTCCCAAACCATAGATGAAACAAAAACAAGCAAAACAAGGGTCCCAAACCTTCTTATCCATATTCTGCTCCTAATGGTGACAAATGAGAAAAATTCAAAAGTAAGAATGCTAATAGGAATTGCAAATTTTGTGGGTGATATGGTTATGTGAAGTCGAAATGTTTTAAAAAGATGGAATCCTTATAAGAAACAATGAAAAAACACAACATTGGTATTGAGTCTTATTCTTCTAACTCTTCTTCTAATGGACATGCACTTTATGCTTCAACGCAACTTTTGCTTCTTATTATGATGATTGTCTTATTGATTATGGAGCATCCTATCGTATGGCTAAGGATAAAGCCATTTGTTTCTTCTCTAAATGAATGTAAAACTAGAAAAAATATTTTTTGGTGATTATAGATCTCTTAGTGTTGTGGAGTCTAGAATAGTTTAGGTATATAATAGTAATTTCAATGATGCATTGTGTGTTCTAAGTCTTTCTTGCAACATTCTATCCATGTATTAGATCACTCATCCAGGTGAATGTTAAACCATAGAGTTTTCACCTCGCCAAGTTGTTATGAAGGATTTAAAATATCCGAAGAATTTCCTAGAAATTTGAGCTATTGATTATATTACCAGGGTGTACAAGTTTGACAAATTTCGATCATCATATTTTCCATCAGTTTTTGTTTCTCATAGAAATGACTTCAATAAACTTTGGCATGAGCGGTTTGGTCATCTAAACTATCACTCATTGCAACAACTATGTAATCAACATATGGTTATTGGTGTTTATTAATTGGGTTGGTTGTCATTGATGTCAACCCTTTAAGAAAGTTCGGTAGTGAATTCTGGTAACACAAAGGTTTGGTTAATGGACCCAAGTTTATTTAATGGATAATGGTATTTGTTATGATATATTTGTAGGTAAGACTATTCTATATGGATATTACATGTCATTCCATTTCCAGTGGTATGTGGAACATCACATAACTCCTAACGGTTAGAGAGTTATGGCCATGTGAATTTGGAGAACCCTCATGAGTCATCTAGAAGCCCCAAAAGGTAGTCAAAGTGTTTGAAAAATAAATTATTTAAATAATAAAGTTAATGGAGAAATCCATAAAATACAGAATGTGGGATGCTACATGAAAGGATAAATAAGAGGCAAGGCTCTCTCATTTAATCACACTTGAACCTATTGAATATCATTGAATATCTATTTTTGAAAGATTATTTGGGCAGGTATTATTGATAGAGAAAAGTTCGGCAGGAAAATTGTGGCAGAAAAAGTGCAACAGAAAAATCATGGCAGAAAAAGTGCGGTAGAAAAAGTGCGACAGAAAAATTGCGGCAAAAAAAATGCAGAAGCAAACGTGCAGCAAAAAATTCACAGAAACAACATGGCTGGGGTCTATTTATGAGAGATATGACACATCTTGTTTAAGGTATGTTTTCTGAGCTAGGGTTTATCTCTTGAGATGGTATTGGATGTTCAGTATTGCTGCATATGTCGGATTTGTTGAGTGATACAATTGGTATTTTGTTGTTGGTATTTGGCATATGGGCATTAGTCTTTTGGTTGTGATGTGTTGTTGAAGTTGTTTGTTTAGCTTGAGGCTACATAATAATGAGTTTGTGGCACATGGTTCGATGTAAGGGTTTATGGTATTTGGTTTATGGATAGGGTGATGAATTTTTTATGGTTATATTGGTGCATGTCTTTGGTATATGGTTGAAGTACATGTTGAGTACATGGTTGAGACAAGTAGTTGATGAATTGGCACATACATGAGGTGTATAGTTGATGATGTTAGTACATATTGATACATCATAGTTGATGTGTAGTTGATGCATTTTTTATTTATGGTACATGTTGGTTTAGGTTATTGGTACAAGTTGTTTGGTGCAGGTTGATTGGTACATGTTGTTATAGGTTATTTGTACGGGTTGACAGTGACAGGTTGACAGTGGCAGTGGTTGATTCAGTGACAGTGAGATGTTGTGTACATTTGGAATTTATATCTCAGGGTGGTCGGATGGGGCAAGGATAGGTGGTTGTATCCACCTTTTGGTTGTAACTAGAGAACCTAGGGGGTTGTAGCCTCATTCTGGTTGTAGCCAGAGAATTGGGGAGTTGGAGCTTCCCTCAGGTTGTAGCCTGAGAAACTAGGGGTTGGAGCCTCCTTCCAGTTGCAACTGGAAAACAAAGGAAGTTGGTGCTTCCAATGAATGTAACTCTTAAATACATATAAGAAAAATCACTCAATGGTTTTCTCCTTCTTTGGGTTTCCACATAAAACATTGATGTATTGTGTATGTGTATGATTGTTTATTGTTTATTTACTCTGCAACTATCGGATGATAATGCTACATTGATATAACATTTGAATTTTTTGGTTGAAAAGGATTGGATTTCTCTATTTTCGATTCACCTCCGCCTCTCAGTAATCCAACAATTGGAATCAAAGCAAGTTCCTTCAAAAAACAGTTGAACCACTGAAAGGTAGATCATGGAGAACAACAAAACGTATAAAAATGGAATACCACAGTTTGATGGAAAAAAGTATGCATTTTGGATCAGAAGGATAAAAATATATATACAGGCATAGGGATTTGAAATTTGGCAATCTATTGTATGTGGATACAAAGAACTAGTAGTTCCGCCGACAAATGAAAGAGAAATAAAACTCAGGAAAAATAATTCCAAAGCCAAAAATGCACTTCTAAATGGTCTTTGTGAATTAGTATACACCAAACTTATACATTGTAAATCCTCTAAAGAGATTTGGGACAAGATTCAAAATATTTATGAAGGAGATTCAAAATTCAAAGAAGCAAAGTTTCAAACTTACAGAGGTCAGTTTGAACAACTAAAGATGAAGGAAGATGAGAATATTGCAGCTTACTTCTTACGAGTGGATGAAACAATAAATACAATCATAGGATTGGGATAAGAAATTAAAGAATCTGTAATTGTTCAAAAGGTACTAAGATCTCCTCCTATGAGATTTGATCCTAAGATATAAACACTAGAAGAAAGAGCAGATCTAGACTCAATATGTATGGACTAACTACATGGAATCTTCACAGCAAATGAAATGAGACCTGAACAGAAAAATCCAAATATAAAAGAAGTAGCTTTCAAAGCATCCAAAAGGTTAAATACAAATGGAAAACAAAATGAAAAAGAACATAGCAGCAACAGTGACATCTCGAAAGATGATGAAGAAATGGCCAACTTTGTCAAAAGATTGAACAAAGGAACCAACGACAGATATAAAGGTAAGTTTCCATTGATTTGTTTTAATTTTGATGGTATTGGTCATTTTTCTAATAAATGTCCTCATAATAAAAATAAGAGGAATGATGAAAATTACTCAAATAGAAAACAAACATATAAAGGAAAAAGAACCACAAAGAAATCTTTTCAAGAAAAGCTTATGCACCAAAGAAGACATCTCCTCATCAGATGAAGATGAAGTCAATGAGAGTGAAACAAAAAGAGTTCTATTCATGGAAGTAGAAGAATCTGATAAATAAGACACCGAAGAACAATATGAAGAGGCATAAGTTGACTATCGAGAATAATTGTTGTGTGTCATAGAAGTTATAAGAGAGAAAATATGAAAAACAAGAAGCTACAAGCAGAACTAGACAAGAAAGAAGACACTCAAGAACTAGAAAAAATGATCACAAATTTGAAGGTTTGAATAGAACAAGACAAAATAATTGAAGAAAAACTCAAAGAACATCTATAAGAAATAGACRGGATCATTGGAAATTTGGAAGCAGAGATTGTYACATTAAGAAAGGATATTCAAGAGAAACATATGCAGAACAACTCAAATTTTTTGGATAACATTATCAATAGTCAAAATCCTCATCATGACAAGTCCGAACTTGGATACAATCAGACAAAAAAGGGATCAATCTCCAAAACAACAGAACAAGAAACATATCAAAAAAGACACACAAAAACAATTAAAGGGGATATGAAGATCTACAAAGAAGATTACAGGGACACTCCTCCATCGATAAGATTCAGATTTCATAATCAATGACCGACAGATAGGCCTTAGGAAGAAGAAGTATTCACAAGAGAAACTCCTTTCAGAATATCTTCAACTCCCATGTATCAAACTATATTTTTTGGTTTATGTTATGCATGTAATAATTCTGGAAATAAAGTTATGAATTGTAGAGCTAACAACAAGAACATAATCAAATTTGAAAGTCATACCCAAAATGGTTATCTAAGAAGGCCCAGTGAAACACATAGAAGAAGTTACAACAAGTTTGAATTATTGTGCACTAAAGTCGAATGATACAAGTGTGACAAATTTGGACACATGGCCAAAGATTGCAGAATGACAGTTCCTCTTAGAGAACTACAGAAAAACTACAACAATCACAGACATGAACCTCATAATAGGACATGGATAATAAAGAAGAATCAATATAGAAATAAAGAATTCACACTCGCTCTACAAGATAAGCAGAAGAAACGTGGTTGGTATGTTGACAATGGTTGTTCAAAACACATGAAAGGTGATAAAGACAAGTTTCTGACATTAAGAAAGGAAAGAGATGGATCAGTCTCCTTCGAAAATGATGATTCAGCTAAAATAATTTGAAAAGGCACAATCAGAATTGGAAATAAGAATACCAAGGCAGAAAATGTTTTACTAGTAGAAGATATGAAGCATAATATTCTAAGTGTGATTCAAATGTGGACAAATTGTTACAAATTATTTTGGTCACCTTAGTGATCACCTGACAACGTGTGTTCCTGTTCCCTAAAATATTAAAAGAGACTTTCTCCATGAGAAAAGTAATTTGATTTCCTTTGCCAAAAATCATATGAAGGAAGGTCGTCGCACCCTGCTCTATCCATTGGGTGCGACGATGCTTGATCATCGCATCCTTCACTATACCTGGACTGCAACGTTTTTGCATGCTTCTATATACACAAGGTGCGACGATGCTTAAAATCTTCCGAAAAGTAAAATTTCACGAATGTTCTAGAAGGGGATCTTCTAGAATATGAGGTGGAATCCAATCAGTTTGGATATTACTCGCTTCTCTGATTTGGTGGGATCATCCATTTCTCTTTCACACTATATAAACAGGGATCTCTCATGGAAAAGGATACAGTTGAATAGGCTAAGAATTGTTTGGAGAGTTCTACTTCAGATTATGGTTGAGAGCTTTGCTTTAGTCCATCAAGTCAGATTGTGGACCTTATTCATTCAAGTCATTGGAGAAAAGGAGTGTGTGTTGAAGCAAAGAGTCATCAAAATGGGACCTTGAAACATCAAGGAATAGGTTGTATTCTCCACTTTCTATTCACTTAATACAGTAATGCATTTCTTCCCTATATAAGAATATTGTCTTATATTGTATAATTCCTTTATCATATACATAGGCTTCATTAGAATACATGTATCTTTGTTTTATCTCTTTGTTGGTTTGTAGTTCTTAGACAAGCCTACTATTCTGAAAACTCAAGGAAGGAGATACAAAGATGACACTAGTGAGGACAATCGTCATTTAAAATGTATGGCTCTTGTAACTCACTAAACTAGTTCACATGATGATGAAGTTTAAGGTGAAGTGTTCATTTTGTTTTTTTTGGTTCTAGTTTCCAGTGGGATCTAGGGAGATTTGTTTTTGTCCGCACTTATCGATTCGTCCGATAAAAAAATTGGCAACCATACTGGGGAGGACAACCTTTTTTTTTTTTTCTTTCTATTTTCTTTTATCCTACCTTCTTTTGGTTAAATTCACTCTCTGATTCTATGGGTGATCCATCTAGACTAGCTGGGTTTGAAGGTTCAGTTAGATTTTTTGTCTTTCTTTCATTTTTTTTTCTTAGTTACAGAGATCGTGGCACTGTACTATATAGACATCCTATGACGATCATTTGATATCGCACCCTACATGTACAAACCAGTGCAATGATGTCGTATTGTGCCCTATTGGTAGCCTACGATGACCCTAGCTCACAACACTGTGCTCCATTGTCACCTGCGATGATTCTTGTAGGAACTGTTGGAGAAAGCCAATTTTTCTTTTTCACCTAGTTTTGCCTCAATTTCCTAGGATGAACTTTTGATACCAATGTTTTATTTACTTATGAGTTTAAAACTTGCATTTGATCGGCTTTCAAGGATTGGAAGATTGTATTTGTAATTTTGCAAGTTTTTGCTTTTGATTTTTTGTCACAAGGGTATAATCTTTGGATCTTGGTCCTGAGTGCTTGTTTGACAAAGGGTCTTTGATTTGTTTAAGGTTTTGTATTTTTTTATTTTCCAAATTATTTATTGATTGAGAAACATTTTCGTTTTCATTTGGCATAAGGATTTACAATCATTTTCATTTTTGTCCACGTTATGAGTTTGATTTGGGAATTGTGTTGAGAGTGTGTTAATTTTCTTGGATTACGCTTTCCTTTCTTCACTACATCTCTAATTTGATTTGGGAAAGGAAGAACTGAATTAATTTATTCTTTTTAGTGATATTTCATAAGAAAATTATTGCATTCAAAATATTTATTAGAGGAGAAAGTTGGAAAATTTTGTAGTTTTGATTGTTTGGGATTTTGTTCATTCAAGAATTTATAAATTGTATTTCGTAACTTTTGTACTTCAAAAAGAGATACCTTCTCCCTATTATAATTAGAGTTCACCAACATTAGCTAGGATAGAGTTTTGGAATAGTTTGTAAGGAACAGTCTCCAAAGCATCAAAACAAACAATAGTATCTTGTGATAGGGAGAGTTCAAATCCACTTGCTACATTTTGTCGGGGAAGCCCTTCTAACACAAGGGTCAATCATGAGGTCACATTAGGATTGACAGAGTTACTCACCCTGCTTTGTTTGTCTTAGTGTATATATTGCACATATTATTGGGGGTCATTTGAGGGTATACCCACGATTATATGTGGGAGATTCTCGAGTTGATTTCAAGCTAGATACCCTGCCTTTGCGCATGGATCGGACTGTCGATTGTTTTCCCATGCATCATTGTTGTAATTGGTGACCTTAGTAGCCTATCTCTTTAGGGTATTTACATGAGATGAATATGGAGGGGAAAGTCTTCACGGTACCTAGAATCAACGTTGGCCAAACTCACTCAGGCTCCTTGGAGGGTATACCCACGATTATGTGTGGGAGCTTGTAGTAGGGTGTAAGTTCGTTAAGTAGGTTGTCAACGTAACTTTTCCACCCACTTTATCCCATCCCCTTCTTGTCTTGATTTCATGACATTGGATTTCATCACCAACTAGTGACTTCAGAATAAGAAGGTTTGTTTGCTTGGTTTGATTTCTAGATTTTATTAGTGAGTGGTATTTGTTTCTCTAGTTGGCCATAGATTTGTTTCATTCTTTATTTGGTTCAGCCAACATCACCCATTGTCATTCACATAGGATTCAAGGGATACCTCTGGAAGATCCGAAAGGTTACCTCCCTTTGCTTCCTAACTCACTAAAGGGCTCTCCTGAGGGAGAAGTCAATAACAAAGTAGCCTGTGAGGTTGGAATTTCACATTCCATAGAGGTATTCTGAATTGTTTCAAATTATTTAGAGGCATTTAGACTTCCCCAAAATCCATTATTGAGTATTAGACATGATGCACATTTTCTCTAGATAAACCCATCAAGAAAATTTTTGTTGTCGATAATATTGAAGTACATACTGGACCTAATGCAAGATCTGGAGTAGACAATCCACTTTTTCAAAGTGAATCATTTAGAACCCCGACTCACACTACTGGAATTTTTAATCCTAGTTCTACCCATTCTTTAGGACATGATATTTTTGGCACACTAGGAATGATTTCTAATCAACCTATGGCATCGCAAATTCCTGAGACATTTTTTAACTATACGGTACCTTTAGATCATTTTACTTGCACAACTAGTAATGTTTCCATATATTCAGACCAATTGTTGGTTGGTTCTCACTGAATTATTCCTCTCCATATGGTCCACTCTACCATGGTCCCACAAGATACGAATGTTTCTACTAGAAATGTGGTTATCTCTCAAGATCCTATTGGAACACCAATTCCTCTTAGATAAAATCTGTCACTTCACCCTGGGTATAACACTTTGAATACTTCCATTTCTATTCCTACCCAGAATCCATCTGGAGGGTCTAGAATTTTTGTTTCTTCTTGGTATAATGCTGCTAGTTATTTTGTTCCTACACCTACCTAGGTTCTCTCTGGGCGGCCTTATGTTCCTCCTCCACCTTTATCTAGAGGATATAATTGTCTTGGCCCTAGTGGATCCAATCCAGTTGGAGCCACCAACATTTCTGTCACTTATGGTTTTCAGATCCCTATTGGGAGGCAACCCCAATTTGGGGGGCAACCCCAATTTCGGGGGCAATCTCAAGTTGGGCGGCAACCTCAAGTCAGAGTCCATAACCCAGTTTATGGAAAAAACATACCTTTGTTACATTATCAACCTTGGAATATTCCTTTCGAAGAGAATCAAAAACCATCTGGGGATCAACATCCTCAAGTTAATTCTTTTGTACCCCCTAATCTTGGTCAACCGTATCCAGGTTCTATGATTCCCACTTTGGGTCAAAATTTTCAGTCTAATTTTCCTTTCCAAGGGAACATACCTAATCAACCAAACCCCTTTGGCTATTTGAATCAAAACCCTCCACAAACGAATCGGTTAGGATTGTCTAACTATCCACAAACTGCTTATGGTCCTCCAGTCTCCTCAAGTGAACAGACGGTTACCTTTTCTTGCCACTTTGGATTTAATAAATTTTTCTAGGATTTTGAATGATCCTATTTTTCATTCTCCTTATTCGCTCGTCATACCAGCCAAATTACCATCTAATATTCCTAAGTTTGACAGTCGATCAAGAGAAGATCCAAATAATCACGTCATGAATTTCCATCTTTGGTGTTCATCCAACTCATTGATGGATGACTCCATAAGATTACGAATTTTCCAGCGAACCCTCATAGGTTTGGCAACCAAGTGGTATACTGAGTTACCATGAGGTTTCCTTAATGAATTTCAAAATTTAGCCATGGAATTCTTAACTTACTACTAGTTGCCAATTCAATATGAGACATGAACTGAAATTTTGAGTTCTTTTAAACAATATTCTTCTAATCATATTTATGATCACATCCATGAGTGGAGGAGGAGGAGACGCTTAATCAAATTTCCCCTTACTGATCAACTATTGGCTGAGTGGTTTACCAAATCACTCATTAGACTCATAGTCTGTGATGTTTCCATGGGTGGTGTCATCACTAAAGAGAAGGTGATTAGTCGTGCTCAGTATATAGATCTTGTTTATTGTAAATGGGAACACTTTATGACATGATCCCTGACGCCCCTCTTCCTTCTACGAATCCTACCCCTAAACCTCCAATAGCTTCTCATGATGTTGATAGCGTGATTGACACCTTTCATGCTGAGACTCAATCCACACAAGCCATTCATACCAATCCCAAGTCTACTTCTTCTAATGTACAAAACAATCCTACTCCTACTCATCCCTCCTGTAAAACTTATGAAGTTAATTCGGTTAAATCTACACGTACTAGTAAAAATCAAAGTAAAAATAAAGGGAAGGGTAAGAATAAGGAGGAAAAAGATAATAATAAACAATCTCGGAATCCCAAAACACATTCTGTTGAAGAAAAAGATCAACATAAACCTAGTTACTCTTGCCCTATTTGTGGTGACAATCATTATACGAAATATTATCCATGACATGCTCAGGTTACTAAGTTCTTACAAGGGACCAGGAAGCCTTCTACACATGTCATCTTGTCACAACCATTTCATTCTTAGCAGCAAACCCAGTTGGTCATTCATGACCAACATTCTCTATCTACCACGTCTTATGTCCTTATGTGTATTGGTGACTCCAAGAAGAACGAAGTTGCAGTCGCAACTCGAGCCAAAGATTATGTTCCGTCGAAAGAGAAATTTGATGATTTACCACCTTCGTTGGTTCAACCCCCTCCTCCAACTTCACCTCCAAATGGTCCTCTTCATCTCGAAGGACTGGGTCACGATACAGTTCTTCTCCCTCCTCCCAAGGGCACTGTTCTAAATTCTTTGTTTAATCCTCATGCACGTGTTTCCCAAAACTACAGTATTGTAGAATACCTTGTGCAAGCACCATCTGCGATGTCGTCTCTCGAAGTCCTTCAAAGTTGTCCTACTCAATGAAAGGCATTGTTAAATGATATTTGTGGAATTGATCCTAGCTCTACTAATTTAATAATCTTTGACTTGGAAGATCATATTCCAAGGCTTCCTCCTCAATTAGGATTTAAGATCCAAGTTGTTGTGGAAAACAAGAATATTTATTGAACCGTTATTGATGAAGGAGCCTCGACTTGTGTTATGTTTGTTACTTGTTAGAAATATATTGGCTCTCCTACCCTTACCGAGTCACACAATACTCTTAAATATCTTAATGGTATGGGGTTTAAACCTCACGGTGTTCTTCCTTCGTTGTCTATTACATTAGAAGGTAAATCAGTCAATGTCAAGATTGAGGTCTTTGATGCACCTCTTGATTATAACCTTCTACTTGGCCATAGATGGATTGATTCCATGCACACAATTGTTTCTACCATTTTCTATGTGTTACGTTTCCTACACCAAGGAAAGGTCATTACTGTAGACCAACTGGCCTTATTTAATTCTATTTTGCATACTAGAAATGTACATTTTATTTCGAAAACACCCCACAGTTATGAGAATGTCGACGTGGGTATTTTAAAAGATTCAACCTTGATGGGTACATTTCCTATTCCACCACCCAATATTTCTCCTCCTTTTGTCACTTCGATTAACATGATATCCACCTCTATTCATGAAACCCCTAAGTCATATGACCCGTGGATAGCACCTAGCTCTGGTGATTATCTTTGTTACAACCACTGAATTCCTTTCAGTCCAATTGAATTAGCTTATCAAGATTCAGACTCTACCATTTCTATGATTTTGGTCCAAGAGGATGATTCTCACGATGAGCATGTTATATGATATTTGAGTCAGAGTCTCATGCCTATCGAAACTAAATAATTACATGTGGAGAAACTGGCCTTGGCAGCTGTTCAAGTTGTTCAATGTTTTTTTCACTACATCTTATTACGCAGAACCACAGTCATTTCCGATTGAAACCCCATGCAACATATCCTTACTCGACAATTGTTGGTGGGAAATTACTCTAAATGGATAGCTATTCTCGAGGAGTTTGACTTGGAGTTTGAGCATGTCAAGTGAAAGAAGTCTTTGGTTTTCTTCAAATTCATATGTGACCTTCTCTCTACTGAGACAAAAGATGTGGTAGAGGATTCCTTACTTGACGAATCCCTCTTTATGATCATTTATAATGACATATGGTATATATATATTATCATCTATCTCTAGACCCAAAATTTCTAGCCTGATATTTCTAGTACATATCGTCATCATATACAATATCAAGCCCATCAATACATCATCCTTGGTGATACCCTTTACTGTCATAGAATTGATTCCATATTTCAACGATGTCGCACATACGATGAAGCTGAGAAATATTTGAATGATTGTCACTCTAGAGCATGTGGAAGTCATATGTATAGGTATTCCACTGCCCAAAATTATGGGCTAGTTATTTATGGCCTTTATTGTTTAAAGATTGCATTACTGTCGTCCATAAATTCCACGGTTGTCAAACTTACAACAATAAGATATGATCTCATCCTGCTCCTCTTCACCCTGTAATTTCCATTGGTCCATTCTCTAAATGGGGCATTGACTTCATGACATGTAACCCTCACTCAGCCAGGGGGCATGGGTACATTATTGTAGCTGTGGATTATTTCACTAAATGGTCTGAAGCGATGCCTACATTTGATAATACGGGGAAAACTGCAGCGTTGTTCATATTCCATCATATCATTACTATATTTGGTGTCCCTCAAGCCATTGTTACTAATCACAGTAGCCATTTTCATAATTTCATGATGTCTCAACTTACTGAGAAGTTGGTTCTTCTCCATGAAAACTCAACCCCCTATTATTCACAGGCCAATGGCCAGGTTGAAGCAATTAACAAAGTTCTCACTACTATTCTTCGACGGATGGTAGGAATTCATAAGTCATATTAGCACACAATTTTGTTCTTAGTATTATGGGCCTATCTAACATCTGTTAAGTATGCCACAGAATTCACAACTTTCTAGTTAGTATATGGTATCAAGGAAATTTTGTCAATTGAATGTGAAATCCCATCTTTCAAACTAATCGTCGAACTTCTCCCTAACACCTATGTTGAAGAGGAATGTATTTTGTATTTGATGTAATCAAACAAGACCCATCATGATGTCGCATTAGTTATTTAAACTCAAAATACGCATGTCATATCTCAATATGACAAGCATGTAAAACCATGTGTTTTTTTTAAGGTGATCTAGTTCTTGTTTACGAGCAAGATCGTGATTTGCTAGGGGCCGATAAATTCAAACCCATGTGGTAGGGTCCTTATATTTTGAAACAAGTGTTGGAGAAAGAAGCTTATGAGCTGGTATATTATGATGGAATCCTTTTGAGTGAACCCAAAAATGGGCTTTACTTGAAGAAGGACTATGCTTAAATCATTTTTTCATGAGTGTTGTGTATTTTAGTGTATCATACTCTTGTTTTCTTTTTCATTGTTTGGTTTGTTTCTTCATCTTCTTACCTTGCAGTGTGCCTGGTTTCCAGATTTTAGTGTCTTCACTACCCTACATTGGCTTCGCTGATGGTGCTAGTTGAAGTACTCAAAACTTAGCGTCTATTGCTTGGGAAATCTATGCACCTACAGATGACTTGATCAGTCTACATGGTGTTTTCCTTGGTCGTGCAACTAACAATATCATGGAATACAGTGAAGTTATCTATTTATTAACTGACGTTGTTTGACTTGGAATATGTCATCTTATTGTATGACTTGATTCAAAGTTGGTATTACTATAGTTGAGTAACATTTATTCTATTCAAAGTCCTACTTTGTTAAGGGTATATTTACGAATTCGCCTCTTGGAACGTCATTTTGATGACATTGAATATCAACACATTCCTAGATGTCTAAATACATTAACAGATGCATTGGCTAATTATGTGTTAGATAGAAATTTGAGACATTTATAAAATCCAATCACACTTTGTACATACAACAAGCAAGTCAGTAGAAGCCTCATATTTATATAATAATAAAATTTTACAAGAAGTGTTTTTGTCCAAAGATCAAAATATAAAAAATGTGAAGCACATGACTTCATATACAACAAAGCATGAAGGATATTTCTCTCTATAACACACAACTTCCCATGCTATTCTACGGATCAGTCGATTGATGGATACAAATATGCCCAAGGTGTGGTGTTGTTAATTCCTAGGAATATAATCTATAGAGGCATCTGGGATATTCATTGTAAATCCCTCCAAATTTTGTTCTATGGTCTCAAAGTCAGAAAAAACTATTCCCGCTACAACACCTCTCTCCCCTCACCTATAGATAGGGGATAAAACTGGAGGATGAGAAGGTCCCACATCTTCATTATCGGAGAGCACTCAATTAATCGTCAGATAAACAACATAAAAAAAAAATTATATCATTAAAAATAACAAAAACATTATATAAACAAAATTTCCTTCTTACCTATGCCCCCCCATTGGGAACCTTCGGGAAGAGATAGGTCTGGATCTCCACTCAAGTCTATCCCAACATATGCATAATCATCGACCCTAAGCATTTGGTTTCTAAACCATTCGAAGAAGACATTGTTATACCTAATGATGTGACCGCCTCCATGTCGAGCCATGATATCTACCCACCTCTTCATCCTCAGATCCTATGGAGTAGGTATACCCCACTCTACCTGCAAGAGTAAGATTGGGACCCTTTCTAGGAATAAGGATACCAAAATAGACCCATATCTGAATTGTTTCAACCCACCACATCTGCACTTGGTCAATTTTTTCTTCATACTTTTAAGAACCCCTTTGCACCAACTGAAGACTTGGGGCTCCATACACTCCAATGCATATTGAAAATGGCTCTGCAGAGCCATGTGGGGAGCTTCACTCCCTGCCATGCGAGTAATAGTATAGAGGATAGTCCCTAAATGAAAATCTCAGACATCCTTGATAGAGAACTTACCACTATGTTTCTCGGTTCCCAACACACAACGATGACTGATGTAGTAGTTCATAGGCTCACTACCACCCCTTCTACCTGTAAGTGTCACCCGTGAACCTCGGCGAGATAGTCCTATTAGAAAATAGATATCCTCAATATCTATGGTGAGTGTGTGGGCACCCACATGAAATTATTTCTCACTCAAATCCCACATGTGAACTAAGTACCTAAGTAGTCTTAGTTGGGCCCTCATGCCCTGAATCTTGAAGAATTTCAGTAGCCCACACTGGTAGAGAACCATGACTATTTCTGGGTCATTCCTGGTGAAGTAATCATCTTCTTCGTGCTCCTGTTCGTTCCATTCCAACATCTATACCATGGAATACCTTCCAAGGAACCATAAAAAGAGATTAGCATCATAATTTTATTTCCTGGGAGTTTTACCTTGTTGGGTTCATCTTTTGAAATTTTGAGTTGCGGTCGTCGTAGGCCTGTGCATTCTCAAAGTGTGGTGTTGTCACACCCTAGCTATAGGGTCACCTACGACGATCCTAGATCATCATATGTCCCAATATAGGGCACCAACAACGACTGTAAAGCATGGGTACCCCCCAAAAAATCAACCCAAAACACATTTTTAGCCAATGGAAACCAATTTTAAATCCATGAAAATATGAAGGAAATGGATATTACCTCCGTTGTGGAGATGATTTTTAAAATGATCTATCGTGCACTCTATGTTGATTAAGACTGGTTGTCATTGATGTCAACCCTTGAATAAATCCCCATAGCACAAAGGTTGAGTAATGGACCCAAGATTGTTTGATGTAAAGATGACTCATCATTTCCTTGTCATGGTTGATAATAAGTAGAGATGGATGAACTCCAAAGTGGTCCCCTTATGGGAAAATCCCTCATGGGAAGAAGCTTAGCAGATTGAGTTATACTAGAAGTATGGTTAGAGAAACCATGCTTATTTATGGAATAATGAGATGAACGCTAGTGAATTTGTCAGTGAAAGTATCCTATATGGATATTTATTTTCATGCCATTTCTGGTGGTATGTGGAACGTCACACAACTCATCACGGTTAGAGAGTTATGGCCATGAGAAGTTGGAGAACCCAGGTTTGGGTAATGGACCCAAGATTGTTTGATGGATAACAATATGATTTGTGATATATTTTCAGGTAATACTATTCTATAAGTATAGTACATGTCATTCCATTTCTGGTGGTATGTGGAATGTCACATAACTCTTCACAGTTTGAGAGTTATGGCCTTATGAAGTTGGAGGACCCGCATATGTCATCTAGAACCCCCAAAAGGTCAAAGTAATGAAAGTGGTTTAAGAGATTTTAAAAGGTAAAAAATAAATTGAAGTGATGAGTGTACTATAATTCAAACTAAATACAAAATAAATTAATTCAATAATAAATTTTATGGAGAAATCAGAAGTGGGTTAACCCTAAAATAAGGAAAGTGGGAAAAGTGACCTAGAAGATGGTTTTAAGGAAGCTACTTGGAGAGTATAAATAAGAGGAAAGGATCTCTAATTTAAGACACACTTGAGAATATTGAATACCTATAGGTTTGTAAGTTAACCAAAGGATATCTAAGCCGAATTTCTGAGGAAAGTGAAGAAAAGAAGGCATGAATTCAAGGAAGGATAAATTCTTTTGATGATGCTTTCTAAGGTATGTTTTTTTCAGGTCAGCTCACCATTTTCGCAATAAATATTTTTATAGAATGATTCAGACCATGAAATTGTAATTTTGCTGAGTAAACGTATCCAAGTATCTGTGGTAAAAAATTCAGCTTGTGGATCATTGTATTTCTGGAGTTACACTCCGTGGAAAATAGGGTTTGTGGCTAGTCCTGAAACTAGTGAAAAACAAGTGTTTTGGGTAAAAACTCCATAACCTCTTAATAAAAGATCCAAATTTAGTAAGACCAAATGATTTGTTATATTACATTCTTTTTCATTCTTTGTAACATTTTCATATCAATTCAACAAACATTCCATGCGGGGCACGCTCTAGAAGGTCGCTCTCTTGAATAAGCCATAATTCAGTAAGGTATGCCATTTTTTCCATAAATCATTTTATGATAGGTTCCAAGTAGTGAAACCTAGAGTAATTTCATAAAACACACTGAAGAAAATTGTGTATCAGTTTCATATCTTTATTCATTACAGGTACAAAGTTATGATTATTTCAAGTTAGGGTTGTTGACTAATCCAAAACTAGTCTTGTGA
>JZKD02S2175103.1:0-17603 GCA_000966675.3 Picea glauca | reverse complement strand
AAATTGTTGTCAAAAACTTCACTCTTAAGTTTTAAGAAGTAAACCCAAGTGCGTCTGGAGACGTCACCAATAAAGGTTAAGAAATGCTTGCACCTAATGAAAGAAAAAGAAAAAATTGGACCACAAAAACCATTGTGAACAAAGCTTGTTATGCACCAAGGGGGGGCATATATGGGGTTAAATGTATATGATATGACCCCGAGGTGGGGATTATATGGGAATAAATGTACATGTGATGTGTAAATGTGTATGTAATACAATTAGTCTAATAGTAAAGGGGCCTCATCTATAATCTGTAAATCTAGGTATATATAGAGATCGTGTATTCATTATTGAGGACATGTGAATTGTGATGTATGAATGTAATTGGATATTTGGAGAAGGTTATCATATTATTTAAGGATTTAGTGTGTAACCCATATCGCTTATATATATTGGAGTTGTGATCCATGCCAAGATTGGTGTACATTGTGTGCACTTCTGGTTTATTATGATATTTTAATTTTTTGGACCATTAAAAACCTGCAAAGGGACCCAATCATGCCAAGAAGCATTCTTTTCAAAATTGTCTTGATGATGCTTGTCGAGAACAAAATTGGAAAAAAATACCATCTCTACAAGAAAATAGAGGAATACCAATTGTTGGATTACTGAGAGGGGGAGGGGTGAATCAATAATAGATCAATCCAATCCTTTTCAACCAAAAAATTCAAGTGTTATATCAATGTAGCATTATCATCCAATAGTTTTAGAGTAAATAAACAATGAACAAATGCACAATCATACACATACACAATACAACAATGTTTTACATGGAAACCCAAAGCGGGAGAAAACCACAAAATGATTTTTCTTATATGTCTTTAAGAGTTACATTCATTGGAAGCACCAACTTCCTTTTTTTTATAGCTACAAATGGAAGGGAGATTTAACCCCCTAGTTTCTCAAGCTAAAACCTGAGGGAAGCTCCAAATCCCCAATTCTTTGGCTACAACTAGAAGGACACTGCAATCCCCTATGTTCTCCAGCTACAACTGGAAGGTGGATACAACCACCTTTCCTTGCCTCGTCCAACCACCATGAAATATAAATTCCAAATGTAGACAACCTGTCACTATCACTGAATTAACCATTGCCACTGTCAACCTGTCACTATCAACCTATAACAATAACCTGTAACAACATGTACCAATCAACCTGCACCAAACAACCTATACCAATAATCTGAACCAACATGTACCATGCATCAACTACACATCAACTATGACTCATGAAGATGTACCAACATCATCAACTATACACCTCATGTATGTGCCAACTCATCAACTACTTGTCTCAACCATGTCTCAACATGTACCTCAACCATATACCAAAGACATACACGAATATAACCATAAAAAACTCATCACTCTATCCATAAACCAAATACCATAAACCCTTACATCAAACGATGTGCCACAACCTCACTGTTATGTAGCCTCAAGCTAAACCAACAACTTCAGCAACAAATCACAACCAAAATACCAATACCCATATGCCAAATACCAACTGTATCCCTCAACAAATATGATATATGCAACAATATTGAACATCCAATACCATCTCAAGAGATAAACCCTATCTCAAAAAATATACCTCAAACAATATGTGCCATATCTCTCATAAATAGACCTCAACCATGTTGTTGCCACACTTTTTCTGCTGCATTTTTTCTGACATGATTTTTCTACCGCACTTTTTCTGCCACGATTTTTCTGCTGCAAATTTTCTGTCGCACTTTTTCTGTCATGATTTTTCTTCCGCGATTTTTTGTCACACTTTTTCTGCCGCATTTTTCCTTTCACACTTTTTCTTCTGCACTTTTCTTGCTGCACTTTTCTCTATCAATAATACCTGCCCAAATAACCTTTCACAAAATAGATATTTAATGATATGCAATAGGTTCAAGTGTGATTAAATGAGAGAGCCTTGCCTCTTATTTATACTTTCATGTAGCATCTCACATTCCTTATTTTAGTGACTTCTCCATTAACTTTATTATTTAAATTATTTATTTTGAAAACACTTTGACTACTTTGATCTTTTGGGGCTTCTAGATGACCCATGAGGGTTCTCCAACTTCACATGGCCATAACTCTCTAATCGTGAGGAGTTATGCGACATTCCACATACCACCGGAAATGACATGACATGTAATATCCATCTAGAATAGTATTACCTAGAAATATATCAAAACTCATACCATTATCCATCAAACAAACTTGTGTCCATTAACCAATCCTTTTTTCTACTAGAATTTGTTCAAGGGTTGACATCAATGAAAGCTAGCCCAATTAATCAACAATGTACCCCTTTGGCATTGAAGGAAACACTCTGATGAAATACTGAAGTCATGTCATGCAATAATGAAGTCATATCACTCATGCTCCCACTGTGAATATCGCTCCCCCTAGAACCATGACTCTGTGCTCTGCATCTGATAAATCTCTCCCCCCTTTGTCATCAATGGAAAAGGTATCTTTCCATCCAGGGCTGCTCCCCCTAAATGAATTGTCCTTGGGGATACTCCCCTTGACTGAAATCTTCCTGAAACTGATCTCCTGACCTGAAATGTCCTCTTTATGGTGCTTCCTCGTGTAAATCTAAGACATATAAGATAAACATTCAAAATAATTCATTTTCGAGTAAACATTACTCCGAGTCTCTATCAAAGATACTCAAAGGCTTCCCGTGGAAGCGATTTTGTAAAGATGTATGGCACTTGTTCTTTTGTTCCCATATATTCAACGCTAATGTTCTTCTCTGCAACTTGTTCCCGTAGAAAGTGATACTTGATTGGAATGATATTTGTCTTGGAGTGCATCATCGGGTGTTTTGAGATACTGATGGTGCTTGTATTATCACAATAGATTGGAATGGGACCATTATACTCAACCTGTATATCTATTATATTTTGTTTCATCCATAGAACCTTTGTACAACATATTGTTTCTGCAATATACTCTACCTTGGATGTAGATAAGGATAATGATGATTATTTCTTTCTTAGACATGATATTAAACACTCACCCAAGTAGAATGTTGCTCCACTGGTGCTTCGTCAATCATCAATGCAACCTGCCCAATCTGCATCTGTGTAGGAAATAAGTGATAGATCCTTTCCTTTTGGATACCATAATCCAAACTCTTTTGTTTCTTTGAGATATTTGAAAATCCTCTTCACTACTACGATATGTGTTTCCTTTTATGCTTCTTGAAATCATGCCACTTGTCCAACTGTCTACATTACATCTAGTCTAGATGTTGTCACATATAGTAAGTTTCCAATCATTGACATGTATTGCCTTTGGTCTGTAGACTTTGAATCATAATCTTTTCTCAACTTGTAACTAGTTTGGATAGGAGTGGTAAATAGTTTGCAATCTTCCATTCCAAACCTCTTTAATATTTCTCTTATATACTTAATTTGAGAAATAAAAATTCATTGGTTTCTTTGACATATTTGAAGACCTAGAAACAAGGATAGTTATCTGAGCAATGACATTTCAAATTCATTCTGCATATCCTTTGCAAATTTTTGGCTTAACCTATCATAGTTTCTTCCAAAAAAATATCATCAACATAAAATTCAATTAATAAAATACTATCTTGAGTTACCTTGATGTAGAGGTTGTTGTCTGCACTTCCTTTTCTGAACTATGCCTATTATAGATATTTATCCAGTCTAGAGTACCATGCTCTAGGAGCCTGTTTTAGACCATACAAGGCCTTCTTCAATTTACACACATAATATGCATTCTCTGACAACTGCAATCCTTATGGTTGTTCAATGTAGACTTCTTCTTCAAGTTCCCCATTAAGAAAAGTTGATTTTACATCCATCTGGTATACTTTAATATTCTTGGAGAAAGCATAATCCAAAAGAAATAGGATTGCTTCCATTCTGGAAAGTGAGGAAAATGTCTCTTCAAGGTCGATTCCTTCAACCCGTGTGTATCCTTTACATTCCAATCTAGATTTGTTCCTTGTAACCTTTCCATCTTCATTCAATTTATTTCTGAATACCCACTTTGTGCCAATCAAATTCTTATTCTTTGGTCTTGGAACCAATTTCCAAGTGTCATTCTTCTCTAATTGATCCAATTCATCATCTATGGCCTTATTCCAAAATTCATCCTTGCTGGCCTCTTCAAAACTATTTGGTTCAATCATAGATGAGAGTGCTAGGTGAATTAGTTCTAGTGAGCATATTCTTCTTCTAGTCTCAAATCCTGCATCTTTGTTTCTAATAATCTGATATGAAGGATGATTCTTCTGTACTCATTTGCTAGGTGTCTTTGGAGAAAATTGTTGAACTTGTTCTTCTACTTCTGTCTGATCCTCTTCATCTTCCCCTTCTACTTCTTCTTCATATTCTGCTTCTTCTTCATCTTCTGCTTCTTCTTCATAAATTTGTTCCATTGATTCATTTTCCTCTTCCTTTAATTCGCGTCCACCTGTTTCACCAATATTTACATTGATGCTTTCCACAACTTTGTTCAACCTTAGATTGTAACACTTGTATGATTTCCTTGTACTTGAGTAACCAACAAGTACTCTGTCCACACGAGAGTTAAACTTTCACATTCTTCCATCTTCTCTTTTGATGTAGCATTTTCTTCCAAATACTCTGAAGTGCTTCACATTTGTAGGTCTTCCTTTCCATAGCTCGTAGGGAGTTTTGTCATTGTTTTTTATGAGCATTACTCTTTTTTGAATGTAAACCATTGTATGCACTACATGTGTCCAAAATATATCTGTCAATTTGGAATCCATTAACATTGTTCGAGCCATTTCTTATACTATCTTGTTCTTTCTTTCAACAATTCCATTCTGTTGAGGTGTCTTAGTAATGAAGAATTGTTTTTTTATTCCATGCCTTCTGCAGTAGTTCATAAATTCCTTTGAAGCAAACTCTCCTCGATTATCAGATCTCAAAAATTTGATTTTTGAATCCATTTCATTTTCAACCATTTCTTTGTAGACCTTGAAGTTTTCAAAAGCTTTTGACTTATTCCTGAGAAAGAAATCTGCAGTGATTCTTGTATAATCATCAAATAATAACATAAAGTATTTCTCACCTTTTAAACCCTTTGTTGTAGTTGCTCCAACTAGATCAATATGCACAATTTCTAGTGGTATTTTCATTGAATATTCCTTTGATTTAAACCTCNATGATTTCCTTGTACTTGAGTAACCAACAAGTACTCTGTCCACACGAGAGTTAAACTTTCACATTCTTCCATCTTCTCTTTTGATGTAGCATTTTCTTCCAAATACTCTGAAGTGATTCACATTTGTAGGTCTTCCTTTCCATAGCTCGTAGGGAGTTTTGTCATTGTTTTTTATGAGCATTACTCTTTTTTGAATGTAAAACATTGTATGCACTACATGTGTCCAAAATATATCTGTCAATTTGGAATCCATTAACATTGTTCGAGCCATTTCTTATACTATCTTATTCTTTCTTTCAACAATTCCATTCTGTTGAGGTGTCCTAGTAATGAAGAATTGTCTTTTTATTCCATGCCTTCTGCAGTAGTTCATAAATTCCTTTGAAGCGAACTCTCCTCGATTATCAGATCTCAAAAATTTGATTTTTGAATCCATTTCATTTTCAACCATTTCTTTGTAGACCTTGAAGTTTTCAAAATCTTTTGACTTATTCCTGAGAAAGAAATCTGCAGTGATTCTTGTATAATCATCAAATAATAACATAAAGTATTTCTCACCTTTTAAACCCTTTGTTGTAGTTTCTCTAACTAGATCAATATGCACAATTTCTAGTGGTATTTTCATTGAATATTCCTTTGATTTAAACCTCGTCTTTGTTGTCTTTCCTTGTTGACAATGCTTTCATAAAGTGTTGGTTGGTTTCATAATCTGGGCCATTTATCTAACTGCTTACTTTTTGCTGACTTTGACAAGGTTATCAAAGTGTATGTGACCCATTCTTCTGTGTCGTATCCAGCTTCCATATTCCTTTCCTAGACAAAACTTTTCATTTCCAGTTTCATTTAATACATAAATGTTGCTTGAAGTTCTTGTAGTTGTTGCAATCAATTTTCTTGAACCTTCTTTTCTTATCTCACACTTTTGTGAATCGAAAGTAACTTTATGAACTTGGTGTTATCGAAAGATTTGGTAAGTGCGAACACTAATAGATCTCCCTATATCCCACTGGAAACTAGAACAAAACAGAACATAATGCACACATCACCTTAAACTTCATCATCATGTGAACTAGTTTAATGAGTTACAAGAGACATACCTTTTAAACGACGCTTTTCCTTGCTAGTGTGGTATTTGTAGCTCCTTCTTTTAGTTTAAAAAATAGTAGGTATGTCTAAGAACCACAAACCAACAAAGAGGGGAAAAAAAGATACATGTATTCTAATGAATCCTATGTATATGATCAAAGAATTATACAACAGAAGACAATATGCTTATATAGGGAATACATGCATTATTGTATTAAGTGAATAGAAAGTGGAGAATACAACCTATGCCTTGATGTTGCAATCTCCCCTTTTGATGGCTCTTTTCTTCAACACACACTCCTTTATTCAAATTCCTTGAATGAAGGAGATCCACAGTCTGACTTGATGAACTAAAGAAAAGCTCTCAAGCATAATCTGAAGTAGAAATCTCCATACAATTCTTAGCCTATTCAACCTTAGCCTTTTCCATGAGAGATCCCTCTTTATATAGTGTGAAAGAGAGATGGATGAGGATATTAGGATGATCCCACCAAATCATAGAAGTGAGTAAGATCCAAACCAATTAGAGGCCACCTCATCTTCTAGAAGATCCCCTTCTAGAACAGTTGTGAAATTTGACTTTTCCCAAGATTTTAAGAATTGTCACACCCTGTGTATATAGCAACATATGATGACATCACATACTAGGTATAGTGCAGGATGCAATGATCAGGCATCATCGCACCCCATGAATAGAGTAGGGTGGGATGACCTTCCTTCATATGGTTTTTAGCAAAAGAAATCAAATCACTTTTCTCATGGAGATAGTCTCTTTTAATATTTTAGGGAACATGAACACATGTTTTCAGGTGATCACTGAGGTGACTAAAATAATGTGTAATGGAATTCCCCCCAAAGTATGAATCTGGAACTCATGACAACTGAAATACTTTGTAGAATTTGTTTGTCGAAAACAATGAGTGTATCGATCAAGAACCTACAAACAATCAAGCATATGCATAATATCATGCCATTTTATGAGGTAGGCATTCCCATACTTAGAATACAAGTCACTCTAATCATAAGTTTAAAATGAGTCATGGCCACTAAACATACACTATGGATCCATGTCATCATGATTCAACATAGCCACCAAGAATACACTATGGATATATGACCTAAAGAAATCAAATTCAGACATAGCCGCGAGACATACACAATGGATCTATGTGTCAACACAAATCATGAATACTCCATCGCAACCTAGACCAAACTGATAAGATCCAAGATATTCATTTCCATCATCTCTAAGTACGAATATATCCATGTGATTACAGGTGTTGAAGTCGAACATGGTAGAAACCACTTGATTACCGGTCATTAATGAAAACCGTTAACAAGTGTGAGGGAAATCACCATTGATGTCAATGACTCCCAAGGTACCCCATTACAATCCAACGAATGTGAATAATTGAGTTGAATTCAAACACTCGATGAAATATTCCAATTAGGGGCCAATGATGTGAAACCATTGTTGAAAGAAAAGAAACCTTCCATTGGGGCATGTAGGCTCTAAGGAACTAAATGATTTCTAGGTATTGTTTTCAGATAATGTTCCAAATTCGATAGGAAAAGACTCGTCACAGGAGGGCCTTGATGTATCCCCCATCAATGACACTAAATATGTAACAGGTTTGACGTAGATCATAGTATGAAGTGATTCAAAATTGACACGGGGAAGGTCGACATGGTAGAAGATTTATAATTGTAGATGGTAGACTCAAAAGAAAGATTTTTTAGGTTGGACTTCTCTTGAACATATGAATGACATGACAATGGTCTTAGCAGCATTGACTCAAGGAGGACCCAACATATGAATTTGTGGATGGTCAACCGAGAGACAAATGGATTTTCCAACCCGAATACAATGATGAAAGGGGGGTGTCATATTCAAGAGAGACTATTACTGCCACTAACAAAAATACAGAGACACATTCCTTCCCAATTTCCCCTCACTATTTCAGGTGAGTACCTCTTTATTTTTACGCAAGCTTGAGGAGGATAACATATTCTTGTTGATGTAAGCTCATCCTTTGGACAAGTCCCTCAGAGTATGTTTAACAAACCCTAAGAAGGAGTGGTTTGATCCCATATGGGTCTTTCGATGTTTTTTTAATGAGTCAAAGGAGAGAAAAGTCAGGGGTTTTTCAATTTTAGAGAGTCTGAAAAACACTTAAAGAGAACTCCATCGGGTCCTTTCTCATAAATTAATCTGACGAGACCGAAAAAGAGATAATCTACCGCTTGTCATATGTTTTCTTCAAAAACTTTTATGAGTGTGAAAAGAACAAGGCCTCTCAACCATCTTTTCATGTTTAGGGAGTGTGAAAAGAGATTAAAGGATACTCCATAAGTTTCGTTTTTCATCTCACCATTACGAATTTGAAAAAAAAACAAAAGACTACTCGATTACGTTCTCATGGTTTTACGAGCGCGAGAAAGAACTAAGACTCTGATCAAAGTTTTTCTAAAAAACCCTAAAAGGATATGTACATGCAACAAATATATACAAACAAACCAAAAAAGTGGACCCTTGTTCCAATGTTTCACCTCTAGACTTTCTCAATCTACGAAAATCAACCACTTGTAAAGTTGTTAGGACTTTAGGGTTTTGATAAAGAATAAAAAATAATACAATATGAAAAATAAAAAATGATAAAGTCAATAAAATAGTTAACAAACGATATTTTACCATTTCATTTGTAACTTTGCCCAAACATTGCTCCAAATCCCCTTTTCACCTCAATTTTAAATTATTGATCGCAGAGTGTTGGATTACTGATAGGGGGGTGAATCAATAATAGCATAATTGTAATCATTTTTCTCCAAATAATCCAAGTTTTATATCAAAATAGAATTATTACCCAATAATGAGCAATAATAAATGAATAATCACACACATACACAGTACATCAGTGTTTTACATGAAAACCCAAATCGGGAGAAAACCATAGGATTCTTTATCTTATATGTCTTGAAGAATTACATTCATTGAAAGAACCAACTTCCTTTGTTTTCTAGCTACAACTGGAAGGAGGCTATGACCCCCTGGTTTCTCAGGCTACAACCTGAGGGAAGCTCTGAATCCTCAATTCTTTGGCTACAACCAGAAGGAGACTACAACCCCCTATGTTCACTGGCTATAACTGGAAGGTGGCTACAACCACCTTTCCTTTCCANATGATTTCCTTGTACTTGAGTAACCAACAAGTACTCTGTCCACACGAGAGTTAAACTTTCACATTCTTCCATCTTCTCTTTTGATGTAGCATTTTCTTCCAAATACTCTGAAGTGATTCACATTTGTAGGTCTTCCTTTCCATAGCTCGTAGGGAGTTTTGTCATTGTTTTTTATGAGCATTACTCTTTTTTGAATGTAAAACATTGTATGCACTACATGTGTCCAAAATATATCTGTCAATTTGGAATCCATTAACATTGTTCGAGCCATTTCTTATACTATCTTATTCTTTCTTTCAACAATTCCATTCTGTTGAGGTGTCCTAGTAATGAAGAATTGTCTTTTTATTCCATGCCTTCTGCAGTAGTTCATAAATTCCTTTGAAGCGAACTCTCCTCGATTATCAGATCTCAAAAATTTGATTTTTGAATCCATTTCATTTTCAACCATTTCTTTGTAGACCTTGAAGTTTTCAAAATCTTTTGACTTATTCCTGAGAAAGAAATCTGCAGTGATTCTTGTATAATCATCAAATAATAACATAAAGTATTTCTCACCTTTTAAACCCTTTGTTGTAGTTTCTCTAACTAGATCAATATGCACAATTTCTAGTGGTATTTTCATTGAATATTCCTTTGATTTAAACCTCGTCTTTGTTGTCTTTCCTTGTTGACAATGCTTTCATAAAGTGTTGGTTGGTTTCATAATCTGGGCCATTTATCTAACTGCTTACTTTTTGCTGACTTTGACAAGGTTATCAAAGTGTATGTGACCCATTCTTCTGTGTCGTATCCAGCTTCCATATTCCTTTCCTAGACAAAACTTTTCATTTCCAGTTTCATTTAATACATAAATGTTGCTTGAAGTTCTTGTAGTTGTTGCAATCAATTTTCTTGAACCTTCTTTTCTTATCTCACACTTTTGTGAATCGAAAGTAACTTTATGAACTTGGTGTTATCGAAAGATTTGGTAAGTGCGAACACTAATAGATCTCCCTATATCCCACTGGAAACTAGAACAAAACAGAACATAATGCACACATCACCTTAAACTTCATCATCATGTGAACTAGTTTAATGAGTTACAAGAGACATACCTTTTAAACGACGTTTTTCCTTTCTAGTGTGGTATTTGTAGATCCTTCCTTTAGTTTAAAAAATAGTAGGTATGTCTAAGAACCACAAACCAACAAAGAGGGGAAAAAAAGATACATGTATTCTAATGAATCCTATGTATATGATCAAGGAATTATACAACAGAAGACAATATGCTTATATAGGGAATACATGCATTATTGTATTAAGTGAATAGAAAGTGGAGAATACAACCTATGCCTTGATGTTGCAAGGTCCCCTTTTGATGGCTCTTTTCTTCAACACACACTCCTTTATTCAAATTCCTTGAATGAAGAAGATCCACAATCTGACTTGATGAACTAAAGAAAATCTCTCAAGCATAATCTGAAGTAGAAATCTCCATACAATTCTTAGCCTATTCAACCTTAGCCTTTTCCATGAGAGATCCCTCTTTATATAGTGTGAAAGAGAGATGGATGAGGATATTAGGATGATCCCACCAAATCATAGAAGTGAGTAAGATCCAAACCAATTAGAGGCCACCTCATCTTCTAGAAGATCCCCTTCTAGAACAGTTGTGAAATTTGACTTTTCCCAAGATTTTAAGAATTGTCACACCCTGTGTATATAGCAACATATGATGACATCACATACTAGGTATAGTGCAGGATGCAATGATCAGGCATCATCGCACCCCATGAATAGAGTAGGGTGGGATGACCTTCCTTCATATGGTTTTTAGCAAAAGAAATCAAATCACTTTTCTCATGGAGATAGTCTCTTTTAATATTTTAGGGAACATGAACACATGTTTTCAGGTGATCACTGAGGTGACTAAAATAATGTGTAATGGAATTCCCCCCAAAGTATGAATCTGGAACTCATGACAACTGAAATACTTTGTAGAATTTGTTTGTCGAAAACAATGAGTGTATCGATCAAGAACCTACAAACAATCAAGCATATGCATAATATCATGCCATTTTATGAGGTAGGCATTCCCATACTTAGAATACAAGTCACTCTAATCATAAGTTTAAAATGAGTCATGGCCACTAAACATACACTATGGATCCATGTCATCATGATTCAACATAGCCACCAAGAATACACTATGGATATATGACCTAAAGAAATCAAATTCAGACATAGCCGCGAGACATACACAATGGATCTATGTGTCAACACAAATCATGAATACTCCATCGCAACCTAGACCAAACTGATAAGATCCAAGATATTCATTTCCATCATCTCTAAGTACGAATATATCCATGTGATTACAGGTGTTGAAGTCGAACATGGTAGAAACCACTTGATTACCGGTCATTAATGAAAACCGTTAACAAGTGTGAGGGAAATCACCATTGATGTCAATGACTCCCAAGGTACCCCATTACAATCCAACGAATGTGAATAATTGAGTTGAATTCAAACACTCGATGAAATATTCCAATTAGGGGCCAATGATGTGAAACCATTGTTGAAAGAAAAGAAACCTTCCATTGGGGCATGTAGGCTCTAAGGAACTAAATGATTTCTAGGTATTGTTTTCAGATAATGTTCCAAATTCGATAGGAAAAGACTCGTCACAGGAGGGCCTTGATGTATCCCCCATCAATGACACTAAATATGTAACAGGTTTGACGTAGATCATAGTATGAAGTGATTCAAAATTGACACGGGGAAGGTCGACATGGTAGAAGATTTATAATTGTAGATGGTAGACTCAAAAGAAAGATTTTTTAGGTTGGACTTCTCTTGAACATATGAATGACATGACAATGGTCTTAGCAGCATTGACTCAAGGAGGACCCAACATATGAATTTGTGGATGGTCAACCGAGAGACAAATGGATTTTCCAACCCGAATACAATGATGAAAGGGGGGTGTCATATTCAAGAGAGACTATTACTGCCACTAACAAAAATACAGAGACACATTCCTTCCCAATTTCCCCTCACTATTTCAGGTGAGTACCTCTTTATTTTTACGCAAGCTTGAGGAGGATAACATATTCTTGTTGATGTAAGCTCATCCTTTGGACAAGTCCCTCAGAGTATGTTTAACAAACCCTAAGAAGGAGTGGTTTGATCCCATATGGGTCTTTCGATGTTTTTTTAATGAGTCAAAGGAGAGAAAAGTCAGGGGTTTTTCAATTTTAGAGAGTCTGAAAAACACTTAAAGAGAACTCCATCGGGTCCTTTCTCATAAATTAATCTGACGAGACCGAAAAAGAGATAATCTACCGCTTGTCATATGTTTTCTTCAAAAACTTTTATGAGTGTGAAAAGAACAAGGCCTCTCAACCATCTTTTCATGTTTAGGGAGTGTGAAAAGAGATTAAAGGATACTCCATAAGTTTCGTTTTTCATCTCACCATTACGAATTTGAAAAAAAAACAAAAGACTACTCGATTACGTTCTCATGGTTTTACGAGCGCGAGAAAGAACTAAGACTCTGATCAAAGTTTTTCTAAAAAACCCTAAAAGGATATGTACATGCAACAAATATATACAAACAAACCAAAAAAGTGGACCCTTGTTCCAATGTTTCACCTCTAGACTTTCTCAATCTACGAAAATCAACCACTTGTAAAGTTGTTAGGACTTTAGGGTTTTGATAAAGAATAAAAAATAATACAATATGAAAAATAAAAAATGATAAAGTCAATAAAATAGTTAACAAACGATATTTTACCATTTCATTTGTAACTTTGCCCAAACATTGCTCCAAATCCCCTTTTCACCTCAATTTTAAATTATTGATCGCAGAGTGTTGGATTACTGATAGGGGGGTGAATCAATAATAGCATAATTGTAATCATTTTTCTCCAAATAATCCAAGTTTTATATCAAAATAGAATTATTACCCAATAATGAGCAATAATAAATGAATAATCACACACATACACAGTACATCAGTGTTTTACATGAAAACCCAAATCGGGAGAAAACCATAGGATTCTTTATCTTATATGTCTTGAAGAATTACATTCATTGAAAGAACCAACTTCCTTTGTTTTCTAGCTACAACTGGAAGGAGGCTATGACCCCCTGGTTTCTCAGGCTACAACCTGAGGGAAGCTCTGAATCCTCAATTCTTTGGCTACAACCAGAAGGAGACTACAACCCCCTATGTTCACTGGCTATAACTGGAAGGTGGCTACAACCACCTTTCCTTTCCANTTCAAGTACTCATCAACTATAACTCATCAATATGTACCAACATCATCAACTATACACCTCATGTATGTGCCAACTCATCAACTACTTGTCTCAACCATGTACCCAACTTGTACCTTAACCCAAAGCCCTCATCAATTTCATCATCCAAATATGATTTGTAACTATGTAATAGACCTATTTTATATTATCACATACCTGCAAACCTTCCTTAACTTTAACAACAAGAGACTAGCGTTTTCATCAAACGTTTCTTTAGTCTCACAAGACTAGTTTTGGATTAATCAACAACCCTAACTTGAAATAATCATAATTTTATACCTATAATGAATAAATATATGAAACTGATACACAATGTTCTTCAGTGTTTTTTATGCAATTCCTCCAGGTTTCACTACTTGAAACCTCTCAGAAAAAGAGTTATGGAAAAAATGGCACACCTTGCTGAATTATGGCTTACTCTAGAGAGTGACCTTGTAGAGCGTGCCCTGCACGGAATATTTGTTGAATTGATATGAAAATATTACAAAGAATACTAAATAATGTAATATAAAAAACACATTTGGTCTTATGGAATTTGGATCTGTTATGAATAAGTTATGACATTTTTACCCGAAACACTTGTTTTTGACTAGTTTCAGGACTAGCCACAAACCTTATTTTCCACGGACTGTAAATCTAAAAATACAATGACCCACAAGATGAATTTGTTACCATAGATGCTTGGATATGTTTCATCAATGGAATAGCAATTCCATGGTCTGAACATTCTAGAAAAAAAGTTATTTTGAAAATGGTGAGATGACCGGAAAAAAAACATACCTTAGAAAACATCATCAAAAGAATTTATCCTTCCTTGAATTCCAACCTTCTTTTCTTCACTTTCATAAGAAACTCAGCTTAGATATATTTTTGTCTACGTCATAAAACTATAAGTATTCAATATTCTCAAGTTTGTATTAAATGAGAGATCGTTGCCTCTTATTTATACTCTCAAAGTAGCTTCCTTTAAAACATCTTCTAGGTCACTTTGCCCACTTTCCTTATTTTAGGGTTAACCCACTTCTAATTTATCCATTAAATTTAGTATTGAATTAATTTGTTTTGTATTCACTTTGAATTATAGTACAACCATCACTTCACTTTATTATTTACCTTTTAAAATATCTTAAACCGCTTTGAATACTTTGACCTTTTGGTGGTTCTAGATGACATATGAGGGTCTTCCAACTTCATAAGGCCATAACTCTCAAACCCTGAGGATTTATGTGACATTCCACATACCACCAGAAATGAGATGACATGTAATATCCATATAGAATAGTATTACCTGAAAATATATCAAAACTCATATCGTTATCCATCAAACAAACTTGGGTCCATTACCCAAACATGGGTTCTCCAACTTCTCATGGCCATAACTCTGTAACCGTGAGGAGTTATGTGACGTTCCACATACCACTGGAAATGACATGAAAAAAAATATTTATATAGGATAGTTTCACTAAAAAATTCACTAACTTTCATCTCATTATTCCACAAATAAGCATGGGTTCTCTAACCATACTTCTAGGACAACTCAATCTGCAAAGCGTCTTCCTGTGCGGGCTTTCACCATAAGGCAACAACTTTGGAGTTCATCCATTTCTACTTATTATCAACCATGAAAAGACAATGATGAGTCATCTTTACATCAAATAATCTTGGGTCCATTACCTAACCTTTGTGCTACGAGGCTTTCTTCAAGGGTTGACATCAATGAAAACCAATCTTAATCAACAATCTCCACCTTTGGCATTGATGGAAACACTCTCATGCAATACTAAAATCATATCTCATGCTCCCCCTAGAACCATGCCTCTATCCTATGCCTTTGTCCTCTACATCTAATAAATCTCTCTCCTTTTGTCATCAATGGAAAAAGGTATCTATCCATTTGGGGTTTCTCCCCCTGACTGAATTGTCCTCTTATGGTGCTTCCTCATGTAAATATAAGACAAAATATAAGCATTAAAAAAGAATTCATTTTGGATTAGAAATAAATCCAAGTCTCTCATGAATATATTCAAAGGATTCCCGTGGAAGTGGTTTTGTGAAGATGTCTGCCACTTGTTCTTTTGTGCCCACATACTCAACTCTGATGTTCTTTTCTACAACCTGCTCCCATAAAAAGTGATACTTTATTGGAATGTGCTTCATCTTGGAGTGCATCATTGGGTTCTTTGAGATACCGATGACGCTTTTATTATCACAATAGATTGGAATGGGATTATCATATTCAACCTGTATATATTTCAGAGTTTGTTTCATCCAAATAACCTGTGTACAACATGATGCTTCTGCAATATACTCTGCCTCAGTTGTAGATAAAGATATTGATGATTGTTTCTTGCTTAGCCATGATACTAAAAACTCACCCAAGTAGAAAGATGATCCACTAGTGCTTTGTCGGTCATCAATACAACCTTCCCAATCTACATCTTTGTAGGCAATAAGTGATAGATTCTTTCCTTTTGGATACCATAATCCAAACTCTTTTGTTCATTTGTGATATATGAAAATCATCTTCACTACTAACACATATGACTCCTTTGGTGTTTCTTGAAATTGTGCCACCTGTCCAACTTCCTGCATTACATCTAGTCTAGATGATGTCACATATAGTAGGCTACCAATCATTGACCTGTATTGCCTCTGATCTGTAGACTTTGAATCATCTTTTCTCAACTTGCAACTAGTTTGCATGGGACTGATAATTGGTTTGCAATATTCCATTCCAAACCTCTTTCGCATTTTTATGATATACTTGGTTTGATAAATAAACATTCCTTGGTTTCTTTGACGTATCTGACATCCAAAAAAAAGGGATAGTTTTCTAAGTAACGACATTTCAAATTCATTCTACATATCTTTTGCAAATTTATGGCTTAACCTGTCATCATCACTACAAAAAGTAATATTATGAACATAAACTTTGATTAATAAAATATTACCTTCACTTACCTTCATGTAGAGGTTTATGTCTGCACTTCCTTTTCTGAACCCTACCTGCTGCAGATACTTATCATGTCTAGAGTACCATGCTCTAGGACCCTATTTTAGACCATACAAGGACTTCTTTAATTTACACACATAATCTGTGTTCTCAGACAACTGGAATCATTTTAGTTGTTCAATGTAGACTTCTTCTTCAAGTTCCCCATTCAGAAACGATGATTTTACATCCATTTGATATACTTTAACATTTTTGGAGCATGCATAGGCTAAAAGAAACCAGATTGCTTCCATTCTGGCAACTGGAGCAAATGTCTCTTCAAAGTGGATTCCTTCAATCTGTGCATATCCTTTACATACCAATCTAGCTTTGTTCCTTGTAACTTGTCCATCTTCATTTAATTTATTCCTAAAAACCCATTTTGTACCGATCACATTCTTATTCATTGGTCTTGGAACCAATTCCCAAGTGTCATTTTTCTCTATTTGATCCAATTCTTCATTAATGGCCTTATTCCAAAATTCATCCTTGTTGGCTTCTTCAAAACAGTTTGGTTCAATTGTAGATAGGAGTGGTAGGTGTGTTTGTTCTGGTGAACAGATTTTTCTTCTAGTCTCAACTCCTGCATCTTTGTTTCCAATAATCTGATTTGAATGATGATTCTTCTGTACTCATTTTCTAGGTGTCTTTGGATATACTTACTGAACTTTCTCTTCTGTTTTTGTCAGATTCTCTTCATATTCCTCTTTTACTTCTTCTTCTTCGAAAATTTGTTCCATTGATTTGTTTTCTTCTTCCTTTGATTCTGGTCTGCCTGTTTCATCAATTGTTACGTTGATGCTTTCCACAACTTTTTTCAATCTTAG
>JZKD02S2175092.1:17232-31751 GCA_000966675.3 Picea glauca | reverse complement strand
AAGAGGAAACTCTGGTTAAATCAGAGAAAATATGTCGAGACAATATTGCAGAGGTTTAATATGCAGGAATGTAAACTAATCAAGGTTCCTATTCCTGTTGGTGTAAAGATATATGCAGATCAGTGTCCCAAGACACATGAACAAGAGGAGGACATTTCTCATGTTCCATATGCGAGTGAAATTAACAATTTGAATATGAAATGGTATGTACTAGACCATACATTACACATGCAGTGGGAGTTTTGAGCAGGTATATGTCAAAACCAGGGAAGGAGCATTGGACAACAGTAAAAATGGTTTTCAGGTATTTGCGTGGCACTACTAGCTATGGATTGTGATACGAAGGAAGACCAGGATTGGATAGAGTGGTGGATATACATGTCTTTGTGGATACATACTGGGCTGGAGATTTGGATCATAGGAGATCTACAAGTGGGTATGTGTTTAACTTGTTTGGAGGAGTAATAAGTTGGATGAGCAAAAGACAAGCTGCAGTGGCACTTTCAACTACAAAAGCTGAATACATAGCAACCAATCATGCAAGTAAGGAAGAAGTATGGTTACAAAGATTGTGTTTAGGTATTTGGTTGGTACAATAAGCTGTAAGGATAGAGTGTGACATTCATAGTGCAATTTTTCTGGCGAAGAACCTTGCTTATCATTCAAAGACAAAGCACATTGATGTTCAACATCACTTTGTGAGAGACATGATTGAAGAAAAGAAAGTATCACTGATGAAGGTGGACACTTTGAAGAATGTTGCAGACTCATTAACAAAATCTGTGAGCATTGATAATTTCTCCTAGTGTAGAGGATCCATGAGCATTACTGCCCTGGATTGTTGACTATGTAACCTTGTATGCAAAGAAAACAACAAGTGGGAGAATGTTGGGCATGTGTTATATTATTTTCATGAGTAGTAGTGTTTGAGCATATGCATCGATAGCGTAGGGGGGTTAGAGCGGGGTGTAGGGGGGTGCAGCCCCCCGTGCAGGGGTTTGGGGGGAGCGCCCCTGAAAAAAAAAAAATCTGCATTGGGACTGCATGTTTTCTGCCTCGGGACTGCATTATATTTAGGTGGTTTTTTGGCACATGGTTTTTTTTCCGATGGTTTTATATTCTTGGTTAGGGAATTAGGGTTTTAGACTAATCCAGGTCATTGGTTTAGGGTTTTGGATATTGTTGGCTCTTATATGTATTTTGTATTGTAAACATTGTAACATGATGAATAATATAAAATATGTTGGTTTTCCCAGTTTGGGTTTCTAGGGGAAAAATCTCTGTGTAATGTTTTTATTTTCCATTGTAAATTTTATGTTTCTTTACTAAATATTTGTTTGTAGTAGATATTGTACACGGTTATAATTTACATTCTTGGTACATAGAAAATTGTTTGCTAAGTTCTTGTGGGAGGAGGAGAGAAACCTTCATCCATGACTTTCGTGGAGAAAGAAGAAAAAGTCCCTCTCAGAGCATCATGGCCTAGCTCGGGGGAGGCCAGTAGTAAATCCTTCAAGAGTGGTTGTTCCTATGGTTGGGAAGAAACATGCACGCCTTTCAGCAGTCACTTCATGAAATCTGGTTTTCTGATAAGTATCTTCATACTTTGCATAATGAAGTGAATGTGATGATTGAATATATTTATATGTCTATGACTGAGATCTGTATTAAATGGTTAAGTTATAAATATGCATTATATATCTATGAATTTGTGCCTTTAAATGAGCGTATGCTTGACTCAACTAAGAATTTAAAGAGTTGTAAGGTGTAATCCTACAATAGTGTCAGGGAAAGATTTATTGAGGTGTTTAAGTCCTGTCGGCCTCTGAAATCTACCCTCGCAGGAAATCCAGGTTCAAACCATGTGGAAGAAGGATGACTCCTTCCGATATTTCACCTGCATGATCGAGGGATCATGCCCATGTCCTTAACCCATTACGGCTAAAGGAATTAGTGTGTAGACCACAAGAGTTTCCAAAGGACCCATGTGACCAAGGTATGGGAACCCTACGCTAGGCCCAAAATAATTTAATCCTTCTGGCTTCAGAACTCTAGGAGTTCAAAACTCCAGAGTGCTTCGACCCTACTGTTTATAAATCGGCCGAAGGCAACTAATAGTTACGGCTACCCACAAGGTTAACTGGTGCCTGGCAGTTTCCTTATCTGGGACAATTAGACTTTCCCACCATTAAACCTTGATCCACTCCATTATCACGAAGTAACGCAAAACACTGATGTAAGAGTATTCAGTAGCCCCTTGGTTGTTGGATCCACATTGAGGAAACTTTGGCAAAGTCCCACTTCGTAGGAACGAGGATGATATATCATCAAACTCCTCGAATGTCGAATTCAAGAAGTAATGAGAGCCATAGATATGGAAATCCATTGGAAAGCACTATGACCCATTAGATTGAACTTAGTGAATATGTAGCACTAATAACTTCAACGAAGTCCCACTTTGGGAGATTAGAGGTTCTTTAACGCCAAAAATTCCAAATGTCGAAGCCACAAAGTGTTAAGAGCCATAGATCTAAGAACTTGTAACTCCTACCCAGGTGACTAAGGCTATGACCATGCTCAATTCTTTAGGCACTACCCTCCTATTGAGGATCGATGGTTCTGCTTCAACCGGTGAGGAGATCTATGATCAGGGACAATTGTGGAGTCCCATCTAGCACAACGTTTATCTCCTTCCTCGAGTTATGTAATGTAAATTGCTCGCTTGTGGTGGAATCGACACTAACCATTGATCCTGTTGAATCTACAAATTAATGATCTAGGAGGATTGTGGAGGTTAAACTTGCACGGATTTCAATTTTTCCCTTGATCTCCACAATTTCTCCCCATCGTAGATCTAAGGATGCACTAGGATCTCTCCTGACCATTAGATCTAGTACCTGAGACTTCGAGAGTTCGTCACTCTGGAAGGAAGTATGGTTCAAGGTGAGGGAACCTCCAAACACCGAAGTTGTGAAGTGATAGGAGCCATACATCTGAGGATGCATCAAGATATCTCATGATATTTAGATCTAGTACTTGATACTTTAGGAGCTTGGCACTCCAAAAGGAAGTATGGTTCAAGGTGAGGGAACCTCCGAACACCAAAGTTACAAAGTGATAGGAGTCGTAGATCTAAGGACCCTTTGGGATCTCCCCTGACCGTTGGATCTAGACTGTATTCGATACTTTGGAGAAGTCCTAATCTGGGAGACAAGGAGTGTGGAGCAGGTAAACTCCCCGAATGTCAGAGTTGCAAATAAACGTGAATCATAAATATAGAGACCCTTTGGGATCTCTCCTGTCCATTAGATATTGGTCATGGTTAGTCTAACGTTGACCACTCTAGGAGCAAGGAGGAAGTCACGCCACGAAATCCTTGAACGTCGAAGTTAAGAAGTAACAGAGGTCGTAGATCTAGAGTTTATGTGGACACACCATGACTGTAATATTGAAGGACTGGGAAGTCGATCAGCCCAAGGTGATGTGGTATGCTAACGTCATATAGGGTGATGTGGGCCCACGTATGATGTTCCACATGTCAACTGGATTCGTACGTTTTGGATACCTTATAGGCCCTTTAACGCATGACATGTGTCACCCACTGAAGGGGCTATGTGTCATATCCCCCCCTTGGCACGTGTTCACTTGTTTTATTGGTGTGTGGAGTAGTTGGAGCCTACCTATCCTTACCTCTACACCTAATATTTTACATCATGTAAGGAGAACTCTTCGGGAGTCTGGGACTTCAGGACTCCAGAGGTTTGGGGTGTAGTGTCATAGATAAACCGAAAGACCTGAAGGCCAGAGCCACGTGGAAAAATTTCAGGCTCCTTCAAGAGTTCAATATTTCGGGACTCCAAGGAATGTGCACGCAGAACGAAAAAGAGGCATTCATAACCGAATGCTAAACTTTCCTCTAGCCTGTGTATTAAATAAGGAACAAGCCCCACCATTGGATTTGACGGTGAATGGACTTCCACCATAGATGTAGAAATCTGGAGATGGTGTGAATGAGATGGACCCACGTGGTCTTTGACTAATAACGCTTGAAGAGATTTGGGAGGAAATAAGTCACAATCCAGAACTCAGATTTGAGTATGGTGGCTACTGTTAGAAAGCTCGTGGCAAGCAAAATCTGAGGGAGATCTCAGAATTAGGACTTAAGATAGTTAAGGAAAATAAAATTATGATGCCCCATCCCTTATAAGAGTATTTAGGGATTGAGTGTGTTACAAAGGAGTTCTTTGAAATTGAGCTTGTGAGTATGACAATAGATGATTATGAAAGAATATTCTTAGAGCTACTGAAATATGTTGCATTCATCAAGGATGAGCAAGTTAAAATTCAGAGGTACCTAAGTGGGATTCCCTCATATATCAATGACAAGATACAATATGATGACCCCAATACATTAGAGGAAACCATAAGGCAGGCTAAATGTATTTATGATTAGCAAAGGGGAAGATTGACTTTCCAAAAGGCTTGGGAAGATGAGATGAAAAGAAAGGTGGAATAGAGGAAGAAGGGGACTTAAGCCACCATTTCTCAAAAATATTGCACAAATAAAACCAACTCCCAAGGAACCCATAATGATGGAGACAGTGGGGAAAAAACCAAGGAAACAACCTATTCAACATTGGGGTTGTTGTAGAGATCATATGCATAGATATTTCCCTCAAAGAGGTGAAAAAGTGAGGATTGTGCACAATGTACATCAAGTTGTGATAGTTGAATACATGCGCATAAATGTACCAAGGATTTATGCATCCCTATATAACAAGCAAGTTGAGTTTCAGTCACACATTATTGAAGTGGAAGGTAAGATTAATTACCAACCCTTTTGTATTTGTACTAATTCAAGAGCTAGTCATAGTTATCTAGATCCTAAGATGGTGGAAAAATTACAATTTCCAAGAAGCAAGCTTGAAAAACCTTGGTTGGTGAAGTTAGATACAGGAGAAAAAAGGAAAATTAATGATATGGTTAAGGCATGTCCAATGGAAATGAATGGACTACGCATACAAGTTGATTTGTATATCATACCTTTGGGCTCTTATGGTTGCCTCATTGGTATGGATTGGTTAGACTAGCATCATGTCATTCTAGAATGTTACAATAAGTCATTTACTTGCTTGGATGAAGAAAGAAACTTAAGAATAGTTCAAGGCATTCCAATATATGTAACTATCAAAGAAGTTTTAGCCTTGCAATTGAAGAAAATATACAGAAAAGGATGTCAAGTATTCGCAACGCACATGAAGGAGTCACCTAAGGATAAATTGCCAAATGTTGAAGACTGCACAGTACTGAAAGAGTTTGACGATGTATTTAAAGTGGTAATGGCATTTCCATCAAAAAGAGATTGATTTCTCTATAAATTTGATGCCTAGAATAGCACTCGTATTCAAGACTCCTTATAGGATGAGTACGCAAGAGCTGAAGGAATTACAAATGAAACTTGAAGAGCTTCTAAAGAAGGGATATATATGCCCAAATGTGTCACCTTGGGGTGCCCTAGTATTGTTCGTGAAGAAGAATGATGGTATGTTGATGCTTTGTATCGACTTCAGGAAGTTGAACAAAGTAACAATAAAGACTAAGTATCATTTGCAAAGGATAGATGACCTCTTTGATTAGTTGAGGGGCACACATATATTTTCAAAGATTGATCTCAGATTTGGATATCACCAAATGAGAATTAAAGAAGAAGACATCAATAAGACTGCCTTCAGAACAAGGTACAAACATTACAAGTTCACAGTGGTGCCATTCGGGTCGTCAAATGCAATAGTTGTCTTCATGTGTTTGATGAATGGAGTTTTCATAAATTACTTAGATAAGTTTGTCATTGTATGTTTGGATGACACACTTACTTAATCAAAGTTTGAAGAAGACCACAAGTATCACTTGAGGATGGTGCTACAAGTATTGAAGTAGCATCAAATTTATGCAAAGTTGAGTAAGTGCTCATTTTACAAGTGACAAATTCATTATTTTGGTCTTATTATTTCCAAGGAATAGTTGTGGATCCAGAAAAGATAAAGCCATTGAGGAATGGATGACACCAAGAAATGTCACATAGGTGAGGTCCTTCATGGGACTTACATGTTATTATAGAAGGTTTATTGAAGGCTTCTCAAATATTGCACATCCAATCACATCCTTGCAAAATAAATGNAAACTCTGGTTAAATCAGAGAAAATATGTCGAGACAATATTGCAGAGGTTTAATATGCAGGAATGTAAACTGATCAAGGTTCCTATTCATGTTGGTGTAAAGATATATGCAGATCAATGTCCCAAGACACATGAACAAGAGGAGGACATGTCTCATGTTCCATATGCGAGTGCAATTAACAATTTGAGTATGCAATGGTATGTACTAGACCATACATTACACATGCAGTGGGAGTTTTGAGCAGGTATATGTCAAAACCAGGGAAGGAGCATTGGACAACAGTAAAAAGGGTTTTCAGGTATTTGCGTGGCACTACTAGCTATGGATTGTGATACGAAGGAAGACCAGGATTGGATAGAGTGGTGGATATACATTTCTTTGTGGATACAGACTGGGCTGGAGATTTGGATTGTAGGAGATCTACAAGTGGGTATGTGTTTAACCTGTTTGGAGGAGCAATAAGTTGGATGAGCAAAAGACAGGCTGCAATGGCACTTTCAACTACAAAAGCTGAATACATAGCAACCAATCATGCAAGTAAGGAAGAAGTATGGTTACAAATATTGTGTTTAGGTATTGGGTTGGTACAATAAGTTGTAAGGATAGAGTGTGACATTCAGAGTGCAATTTGTCTGGCGAAGAACCTTGCTTATCATTCAAAGACAAAGCACATTGATGTTCAACATCACTTTGTGAGAGACATGATTGAAGAAAAGAAAGTATCACTGATGAAGGTGGACACTTTGAAGAATGTTGCAGACTCATTAACAAAATCTGTGAGCATTGAGAAGTTCTCCTAGTGTAGAGGATCCATGAGCATTGCTGCCCTGGATTGTTGACTATGTAACCCTGTATGCAAAGAAAACAACAAGTGGGAGAATGTTGGGCATGTGTTATATTATTTTCATGAGTAGTAGTGTTTGAGCGTATGCATTGATAGTGCAGGGGGTTTATAGCGGGGTGTAGGGGGGTGGAGCCCCCCGCGCGGGGGTTTGGGGGCAGCGCCCCCGAAAAAAAAAATCTGCATTGGGACCGCGTTTTTTCTGCCTCGGGACTGCATTATATTTAGGTGGTTTTTCGGCACATGGTTTCTTTTCCGATGGTTTTCTATTCTTGGTCAGGGAATTAGGGTTTTGGACTAATCCAGGTCATTGGGTTAGGGTTTTTGATATTGTTGGCTCCTATATGTATTTTGTATTGTAAACATTGTAACATGATGAATAATATAGAATATGTTGGTTTTCCCGGTTTGGGTTTCTAGGGGAAAAATCTCTGTGTAATGTTTGTATTTTCCATTGTACATTTTATGTTTCTTTACTAAATATCTGTTTGCAGTAGATATTGTACATGGTTATAATTTACATTCTTGGTACATAGAAAATTGTTTGCTAAGTTCTTGTGGGGGGAGGAGAGAAACCTTCATCCATGACTTTCTTGGAGCAAGAAGAAAAAGTCCCTCTCAGAGCATCATGGTCTAGCTCGAGGGAGGCCAACAGTAAATCCTTCAAGAGTGGTTGTGCCTATGGTTGGGAGGAAACAGACACGCCTTTCAGTAGTCACTTCATGAAATCTGGTTTTCTGATAAGTATCTTCATACTCTGCATAATGAAGTGAATGTGATGATTGAATATATTTATATGTCTATGACTGAGATCTGTATTAAATGGTTAAGTTATAAATATGGATTATATATCTATGAATTTGTGCCTATAAATGAGTATATGCTTGACTCAACTAAGAATTTAAAGAGTTGTAAGGTGTAATCCTACAATAGTGTCAGGGAAAGATTTATTGAGATGTTTAAGTCCTATCGGCCTCTGAAATATACCCTCACAGGAAATCCAGGTTCAAACCATGTGGAAGGGGGATGACTCCTTCCGATATTTCACCTGCATGATCGAGGGATCATGCCCATGTCCTTAACCCATTACGGCTAAAGGAATTAGTGTGTAAACCACAAGAGTTTCCAAAGGACCCATGTGACCAAGGTCTGGGAACCCTGTGCTAGGCCCAAAATAATTTAATCCTTCTGGCTTCAGAACTCTGGGAGTTCAAAACTCCAGAGTGCTTCGACCCTACTGTTTATAAATCGGCCGAAGGCAACTGATAGTTACGGTTACCCACAAGGTTAACTGGTGCCTGGCAGTTTCCTTATCTAGGACAATTAGACTTTCCCACCATTAAACCTTGATCCACTCCATTATCACGAAGTAACGCGAAACACCGATGTAAGAGTATTCGGTAGCCCCTTGGTTGTTGGATCCACATTGAGGAAACTTTGGCAAAGTCCCACTTCATAGGAACGAGGATGATATATCATCAAACTCCTCGAACGTCGAATTCACGAAGTAATGAGAGCCATAGATATGGAAATCCATTGGAAAGCACTATGATCCATTAGATTGAACTTAGTGAAGATGTAGCACTAATAAATTCAACGAAGTCCCACTTTGGGAGATTAGAGGTTCTTTAACGCCAAAAATTCCAAATGTCGAAGCCACAAAGTGTTAAGAGAAATAGATCTAAGAACCTGTAACTCCTACCCAGGTGACTGAGGCTATGACCATGCTCAATTCTTTAGGCACTACCCTCTTATTGAGGATCGATGGTCCTGCTTGAACCGGTGAGGAGATCTATGATCAGGGACAATTGTGGAGTCCCATCTAGCACAACGTTTATCTCCTTCCCCGAGTTATGTAATGGAAATTGCTCACTTGTGGTGGAATCGACACTAACCATTGATCATGTTGAATCTACAAATCAATGATCTAGGAGAATTATGGAGGTTAAACTTGCATGGATTTCAATTTTACCCTTGATCTCCACAATTTCTCCCCACCGTAGATCTAAGGATGCACTAGGATCTCTCCTGACCGTTAGATCTAGTACCCGAGACTTCGAGAGTTCGTCACTCTAGAAGGAAGTATGGTTCAAGGTGAGGGAACCTCCAAACACCGAAGTTTTGAAGTGATAGGAGCCGTACATCTGAGGATGCATCAAGATACCTCGTGATATTTAGATCTAGTACTTGATACTTCAGGAGTTTGGCACTCCAAAAGGAAGTATGGTTCAAGGTGAGGGAACCTCCGAACACCAAAGTTGCGAAGTGATAGGAGCCGTAGATCTGAGGACCCTTTGGGATCTCCCCTGACCGTTGGATCTAGACTGTATTCGATACTTCGGCGAAGTCCTAATCCGGGAGACAAGGAGTGTGGAGCGGGTAAACTCCCCGAATGTCAGAGTTGTGAATAAATGTGAATCGTAAATATAGATACCCTTTGGGATCTCTCCTGGCCATTAGATATTGGTCATGGTCAGTCTAACGTTGACCACTCTAGGAGCGAGGAGGAAGTCGCGCCACGAACTCCTTGAACGTCGAAGTTACGAAGTAACAGAGGTTGTAGATCTAGAGTTTATGTGGACACACCATGACTGTAATATCGAAGGACTGGGAAGTCGATCAGCCCAGGGTGATGTGGTATGCTAATGTCATCTAGGGTGATGTGGGCCCACGTATAATGTTCCACATGTCAACTGGATTCGTACATTTTGGATACCTTATAGGCCCTTTAACGCATGACATGTGTCACCCACTGAAGGGGCTATGTATCATATCCCCCCCTTGGCACGTGTTCACTTTTTTTATTGGTGTGTGGAGTAGTTGGGGCCTACCTATCCTTACCTCTATGCCTAATATGTCACATCATGTAAGGAGAACTCTTCGGGAGTCTGAGACTTCAGGACTCCAGAGGTTTGGGGTGCAGTGTCATAGATAAACCGAAAGACCTGAAGGTCGGAGCCATGTGGAAAAATTTCAGGCTCCTTCAAGAGTTCAATATTTCGGGACTCCAAGGAATGTGCATGCAGAACAAAAAAGAGGCATTCATAACCAAACGCTAAACTCCCCTCTAGCCTGTGTATTAAATAAGAAACAAGCCCCACCATTGGATTTGACGGTGGATGGACTTCCACCATAGATGTAGAAATCTGGAGATGGTGTGAATGAGATGGACCCACGTGGTCCTTGACTAATAACACTTGAAGAGCTTTGGGAGGAAATAAGTCACAATCCAGAACTCAGATTTCAGTATGGTGGCTACTGTTAGAAATCTCGTGGCAAGAAAAATCTGAGGGAGATCTCGGAATTAGGACTTAAGATAGTTAAGGAAAATGAAATTATGATGCCCCATCCCTTATAAGAGTATTTAGGGGTCGAGTGTGTTACAAAGGAGTTCTTTGAAATTGAGCTTGTGAGTATGACAATAGATGATTATGAAAGAATATTCTTAGAGCTACTGAAATATGTTGCATTCATCAAGGATGAGCAAGTTAAAATTCAGAGGTACCTAAGTGGGATTCCCTCATATATCAATGACAAGATACAATATGATGACCCCAATACATTAGAGGAAACCATAAGGCAGGCTAAATGTATTTATGATTAGCAAAGGGGAAGATTGACTTTCCAAAAGGCTTGGGAAGATGAGATGAAAAGAAAGGTGGAATAGAGGAAGAAGGGGACTTAAGCCACCATTTCTCAAAAATATTGCACAAATAAAACCAACTCCCAAGGAACCCATAATGATGGAGACAGTGGGGAAAAAACCAAGGAAACAACCTATTCAACATTGGGGTTGTTGTAGAGATCATATGCATAGATATTTCCCTCAAAGAGGTGAAAAAGTGAGGATTGTGCACAATGTACATCAAGTTGTGATAGTTGAATACATGCGCATAAATGTACCAAGGATTTATGCATCCCTATATAACAAGCAAGTTGAGTTTCAGTCACACATTATTGAAGTGGAAGGTAAGATTAATTACCAACCCTTTTGTATTTGTACTAATTCAAGAGCTAGTCATAGTTATCTAGATCCTAAGATGGTGGAAAAATTACAATTTCCAAGAAGCAAGCTTGAAAAACCTTGGTTGGTGAAGTTAGATACAGGAGAAAAAAGGAAAATTAATGATATGGTTAAGGCATGTCCAATGGAAATGAATGGACTACGCATACAAGTTGATTTGTATATCATACCTTTGGGCTCTTATGGTTGCCTCATTGGTATGGATTGGTTAGACTAGCATCATGTCATTCTAGAATGTTACAATAAGTCATTTACTTGCTTGGATGAAGAAAGAAACTTAAGAATAGTTCAAGGCATTCCAATATATGTAACTATCAAAGAAGTTTTAGCCTTGCAATTGAAGAAAATATACAGAAAAGGATGTCAAGTATTCGCAACGCACATGAAGGAGTCACCTAAGGATAAATTGCCAAATGTTGAAGACTGCACAGTACTGAAAGAGTTTGACGATGTATTTAAAGTGGTAATGGCATTTCCATCAAAAAGAGATTGATTTCTCTATAAATTTGATGCCTAGAATAGCACTCGTATTCAAGACTCCTTATAGGATGAGTACGCAAGAGCTGAAGGAATTACAAATGAAACTTGAAGAGCTTCTAAAGAAGGGATATATATGCCCAAATGTGTCACCTTGGGGTGCCCTAGTATTGTTCGTGAAGAAGAATGATGGTATGTTGATGCTTTGTATCGACTTCAGGAAGTTGAACAAAGTAACAATAAAGACTAAGTATCATTTGCAAAGGATAGATGACCTCTTTGATTAGTTGAGGGGCACACATATATTTTCAAAGATTGATCTCAGATTTGGATATCACCAAATGAGAATTAAAGAAGAAGACATCAATAAGACTGCCTTCAGAACAAGGTACAAACATTACAAGTTCACAGTGGTGCCATTCGGGTCGTCAAATGCAATAGTTGTCTTCATGTGTTTGATGAATGGAGTTTTCATAAATTACTTAGATAAGTTTGTCATTGTATGTTTGGATGACACACTTACTTAATCAAAGTTTGAAGAAGACCACAAGTATCACTTGAGGATGGTGCTACAAGTATTGAAGTAGCATCAAATTTATGCAAAGTTGAGTAAGTGCTCATTTTACAAGTGACAAATTCATTATTTTGGTCTTATTATTTCCAAGGAATAGTTGTGGATCCAGAAAAGATAAAGCCATTGAGGAATGGATGACACCAAGAAATGTCACATAGGTGAGGTCCTTCATGGGACTTACATGTTATTATAGAAGGTTTATTGAAGGCTTCTCAAATATTGCACATCCAATCACATCCTTGCAAAATAAATGTTTTTTCAGCACTTGAAGATTTTGTTGACAAGTGCACCAATTTTGAGAATTATTGATTCAGATGCAAACTTCATTGTGTGCAAAAATCCATGCAAGGAAGAGCTCGATGGAGTTCATAGTAAGAATGGGAATGTGATACACTACAAATCAAGAAAGTTAAAAGAGAATTAAATGCTCTATGCTACTCATGACTTATAATTGGCATCCATAGTGCATGCCTTGAAGATGTGGCAACACTATCTCGTGGGTAAAATATTTGCGCTGAGAACAAACTATAGTGGTTTAAAGTATCTGTTTGGACAACCAAGTTTAAATGCCATACAAAGTTGGTGGTTAGAATTCCTCTGTGAGTATGACTTGGGCATAAAGAATATCATAGGAAAAGAGAACAAGGTGGTTGACACACTTATCATAAGGGTGCATGAGATGCATGTTACAACCATTAACATGTAAAAATAATAGTTTTGTGACATAATTTTATAGGTTTCCAAATCAGATCAATTATATGTGGACATAAGGTGAATTTACAACAAGGTATGTTGTAGTATAAATTTGAAGGTTATGAACTAAAAGAGGATGGAATCCTCATGAAAAGGATCAAATTCTATGTGCCAAATGTCCAGGAGTTGAAAAATATGTTATTTTCAGAGATGCATAAAGTTCCTTATGCAGGACATCTAGGCTACTAGAAGACAATTGCAGTTGTCAAAAAGTAATACTATTGGCCATGCATGAAAAAGGAGGTTTTTGATTTTATTCCTAGATGCCTTGAATTTCAAAAGGTCAAGGTTGATCACAGACATCCAGTTGGTTTGCTACAACATGTTCCCAATCCTGAGTGGAAGTGGGAAGTTGTAACCATGGATTTCATTACTAATCTATTTAGGACTACTAAGCAACATGATTTTATTATGGTAATGGTGGACAAGCTTACTAAAGCTTCCCATTTTATTCCAGTGAAGTCAATGCACAAGGAAGCCAACATTGCTGAAATATACATGCGAGAAATTGCTAAGCTGCATTGTGAACCTAAGACAATTGTGTCTGACAGATATTCCAAGTTCACATCGAATTTTTGGAAAGGGTTATTCAAAGGATTTGGGACAAATCAGAACTTTAGCAAATCCTATCACCCAGAGTCAGATGGAAAAACAGAGAGGGTAAATCGGGTGATTGAATATATGCTCAGGATGTATGTGATGGATAAACCATCAAAATGATAAGACTACCTTCACTTGGTAGAGTTTTCTTACAACAATGGGTATCAATCATCTCTAAATATGATCCCATTTGAKGCACTTTATGCTAGAAAGTGCAACACACCATTGAGTTGGGRMAACCCAACAGATCATGYAGTGGTTGGGCCAKATCTTCTTCRGGAAATGAAGSAGCAGATGGTAAAGATAAGGCATAATTTAAAGGTTTCCCAAGACAGGTAGAAAATTTGCACAGATAAAGGCAKAACCCACAAAGAGTTTAAAGTGGGAGACCATGTGTTCTTGAAAGTAAAAGAAAGACGTRGTTCCCTGAAGTTGGGAAATTTTTCTAAGTTGGTAGCATGCTACTRTGGGCCATTTGAAATCCTAGAGAGGATTGGTCCTGTCACATATATGCTTGCATTAAYTGCATCTTTGCRTAGTCATCCATGYATCATTTCTTAAAAAGTATGTACCTGATGCTAATCATATTATTGATTGGAATGTGATTTAGGTGGAGCTAGAAGGTGGTTTTTGAGTGCATTCAGTTTGCATATTGGATCGRAAAATCAAATAGATCCATAATCGATATATGGATCTAATAAAGGTCCAATGGACCTAGTACGGTCCTGAGGATGCAACTTGGAAGCATGAGGATTCTGTGTAGGCAAAGTATCTGCATCTTTTTGAAGACTTTTGAAATTTTGTATGTACATGTGTATATAATGCACTAAGTACAGTGCATAAATAAAGGGGAGGGGAATGTAATTTCCCTAATCCTAACCCCATTTGTAATTGTACATATAGGTTGGTGAGTCGTTGGTACCAATTTTAAATGTAAATGTGCATATAGTTTGGTGAGTTGTTGGCACCAAGTTTTGATTTGCACACACTTGAGTAGTGCACGAGGATTGTTATCAAATAAAGGGTGTGTGCATTTCATAGTGTTGCGCACACCTGGGTAAGTGCGTATGGT
>JZKD02S2175092.1:0-17081 GCA_000966675.3 Picea glauca | reverse complement strand
ATATTTGAGGTTGAAGAGCATGTGTGATTATGAGGTTGGTGAGCTGGGATGCAAATAGGCCAGTGTGTCTATCCTTGTAAAATGTAATCAAGCTCAAGTTATTAATAATATTGCATCATTGTGTGCAGATAGATTAAACGAAAATATACAGGGGGATAGCTCCATCGAAAAGGGAAAAGGGGGGACTTAGGTCCAACAAAATATTTTATTAATATTTCCAAAAAGTGTAATTATGGATATCTATTTATCCTAAGTTCTCGAGGGATGGGAACAAGTCACCATGTGGCTAAAGATAATTCTGAAGGTGACAAGTGTCCAGTTTAAAGCATGTAATATATATTGTTGGCCTTAGTGTATTTTGGGGAATTCATTCATTTCTCAGGTGCAGAAGGGGTCAGACCAACTGAGGAAAAGAAATTATTACCTTATCTATAGAGAAAATATTGTAAAGGATATTTTTGTATTGTAACAAGAGTATTTATTTCCGAAGAGGCAGGTTTTCAGGCCCATGAAAATTCTCTCCAAGTGAGATATTTGTTGTCGAAGAAGCAGGTTGTCAGGCTCATGAGAATTCTCTCCAGGTGAGAGATTTTCTATCGAAGAGGTAGGTTACCATGCCTGTGAGCATTCTCTCCGGGTGAGAGTTTTGCTAGGAATTTTTTTCTGATGCGCTAGGAATTAGTTATAGGGCTCTAAAACTTCATGTTTGACCTATTGTTGAAGCCTTGGAAGGGAAGTGTGGTAGTCGAGGGACTGTTGAGTAGAGAAGGGGCACACTTCTTTAGGTGGGACATGCATGTGGGGAATGAGAGATTGTAGGCTAGTTGCAGTAGTGGCACCGTGGACTAAATTTTTTTGTTGATTATCATACCTTAGCTTGGCATTAGGAACGCTTTTTCCCTAGTGGGGTTAAGCCCCAGCTCGAGGGTGACCTGTTGCTGAAAGTATATGAGCAACATAGTCTATGGCTGGGAGGAACGTCTGAGTTCTGTGTGCAGTTGGTGACTTTTCATAAAAGATAAGTGTCATTTATATGCTTGTCTTATTTACTGTGTGCTTAATTATCTATGTTTGATATGGGTTTAATTCTTGTATGATGTTACATATAATTAATTGTTGTTATTTTGTATAATGTTGCTTGTACATGTAATTGTGGTGTTGATATTCAGTATTTGTAGTTGTACATGCGTAGTATGAAAGTTGTTATTAGCTATTCATATTAAGTTAACCTTATAATAATGGTCATGAGTCTCTGAGGTGAGGTGAGAATGGTCGTGTGTGCAGGGAAATACTTCATTTTTGCAAGAGGCTAGATTTGCTTATGCATGTAAGGAAGCAGTTTGTGCACACGAGGAAAACAAAATTTGCATGTGATGCCTTAATGGTTGCACACACAGTAGTGATCACATGTTCATAGTGGATTACACACACAATAATGTTGTGTTCTCAGTATGCTTGTGTGTAGTTGTATTGAATTACTTGTGTTGTTATAAGTTGTATTAGAAGAGGAAAGTTGTGTGGTGTGACCCAGATTGGGGTCGAGCATGTTACTTCAAGTATTTCTGCGTAGAGTAATGTTATAGATTAGAATATGCACACTAGATTTTGGAGTAGTGTTTCTCAGTAGTAAATTGGGTATGTTACAGTTGGTATCAGAGCAGATTGGTAACGGGGACGTTACATTCATCATCTTGAAGAGGATATTGAGAAGCTTCTTCAACAAAATTTTCTTTGTTTATCACACCANTGAGGCTGAAGAGCATGTGTGATTATGAGGCTGGTGAGCTAGGATGCAAATAGGCCAGTGTGTCTATCCTTGTAAAATGTAATCAAGATCAAGTTATTAATAATATTGCATCATTGTGTGCAGATAGATTAGACAAAAATATACAGGGGGATAACTCCATCGAAAAGGGAAAAGGGGGGACTTAGGTCCAACAAAATATTTTATTAATATTTCCAAAAAGTGTAATTATGGATATTTATTTATCCTAAGTTCTCGAGGGATGGGAACAAGTCACCATGTGGCTAAAGATAATTCTGAAGGTGACAAGTGTCCAGTTTAAAGCATGTAAGATATATTGTTGGCCTTAGTGTATTTTGGGGAATTCATTCATTTCTCAGGTGCAGAAGGGGTCAGACCAACTGAGGAAAAGCAAGTATTACCTTATCTATAGAGAAAATATTGTAAAGGATATTTTTGTATTGTAACCAGAGTATTTATTTCCGAAGAGGTAGGTTTTCAGGCCCATGAAAATTCTCTCCAAGTGAGATATTTGTTGTCAAAGAAGCAGGTTGTCAGGCCCGTGAGAATTCTCTCCAGGTGAGAGATTTTCTATCGAAGAGGCAGGTTACCATGCCTGTGAGCATTCTCTCCAGGTGAGAGTTTTGCTGGGAATTTTTTCCTGATGCGCTAGGAATTGGTTATAGGGCTCTAAAAATTCATTTTTGACCTATTGTTGAAGCCTTGGAAGGGAAGTGTGGTAGTCGAGGGACTGTTGAGTAGAGAAGGGGCACACTTCTTTAGGTGGGACATGCATGTGGGGAATGAGATATTGTAGGCTAGTTGAAGTAGTGGCACCGTGGACTAAATTTTTTTGTTGATTATCATACCTTAGCTTGGCATTAGGAACGCTTTTTCCCTAGTGGAGTTAAGCCCCAGCTCGAGGGTGACCTGTTGCTGAAAGTATATGAGCAACATAGTCTATGGCTGGGAGGAACGTCTGAGTTCTGTGTGCAGTTGGTGACTTTTCATAAAAGATAAGTGTCATTTATATGCTTGTCTTATTTACTGTGTGCTTAATTATCTATGTTTGATATGGGTTTAATTCTTGTATGATGTTACATATAATTAATTGTTGTTATTTTGTATAATGTTGCTTGTACATGTAATTGTGGTGTTGATATTCAGTATTTGTAGTTGTACATGCGTAGTATGAAAGTTGTTATTAGCTATTCATATTAAGTTAACCTTATAATAATGGTCATGAGTCTCTGAGGTGAGGTGAGAATGGTCGTGTGTGCAGGGAAATACTTCATTTTTGCAAGAGGCTAGATTTGCTTATGCATGTAAGGAAGCAGTTTGTGCACACGAGGAAAACAAAATTTGCATGTGATGCCTTAATGGTTGCACACACAGTAGTGATCACATGTTCATAGTGGATTACACACACAATAATGTTGTGTTCTCAGTATGCTTGTGTGTAGTTGTATTGAATTACTTGTGTTGTTATAAGTTGTATTAGAAGAGGAAAGTTGTGTGGTGTGACCCAGATTGGGGTCGAGCATGTTACTTCAAGTATTTCTGCGTAGAGTAATGTTATAGATTAGAATATGCACACTAGATTTTGGAGTAGTGTTTCTCAGTAGTAAATTGGGTATGTTACAGTTGGTATCAGAGCAGATTGGTAACGGGGACGTTACATTCATCATCTTGAAGAGGATATTGAGAAGCTTCTTCAACAAAATTTTCTTTGTTTATCACACCANTGCCCTTTACCAATGAAACAACAAACATTATCAATAACCAATGACATCAATGTTTCAAATTAATGACTTCAAAATGGAAATATGCTACTAAAACAATCTTATGTATAGACAAATGATAGAATGTATAGAAGCAACAATATGTCCAAAAATTGCAAATTATGACGACAAAAATGATATAAAGACTTTGCAATTTGATATTACTTTGTCACTTACAATTTCAATATTAAAATAAGTCAATAAATGACTTCAATAGTCTGTCAAAACACTTGTAACAACATAAAAATAAAATTATAATGATGACAACAACAAAACCACTTCAGAAAGTACTTAAATCAGGCAATTAAACAAACACTTTAGCATATAATGATAGTAGTTTTCCTAGTACAAGTGTTGGGTGGTTTTATGGAAATTTTGAGGGATGTTAAGGGGCTTCAATGATGGCTGTAACAGTAGTTACAGCAGCAGCAACATCCTTCAACAACTTCATAATTTTGCACTTAGAACAATAGCGAAGGGAAGGCTAGAGCCTTGGGATGATAGCACATGGGCTAGTTCAAATTTTTGGGTTATTTTTAGAGGTTAGTATGATGATAAGGGCTTCTAAATAAAGGTTGTAGCAGAAATTATAGAAGAAGCAATGTGGATGTTAGTGTTAGTGAGAGTTTCAATAAGATAGTTTGAAAGTTATTTTGATCTCATTCCTCCACAAGAGTATATAAATCAATGCCTTTTTAGGGGATTATGGAGTCAATAATAATAACAATATCACTTGGGAAATAGAATAATGATAATGCTTATCTAAAAGAATAGATATATGAAAGAGGTTTTGGCACTTCAAGGCCTCAAGCAACTAAATCTTTAAGGGAGGTTTTGCTAGAGAGTAGGCACTTCTAGGCCCTAGCATACTTTCCTTCCTTAGCATTTTTGAAAGAAAATTTAATTGGTGACTAGAATGGGATTACTAGAGAGATAGCACTGTAGGGCACTAATAATCACTCCCAATAAAATGTATAGTTGGAAATATCAAGCTAGTAGAAAAGTTATAGGGAGAAAGAAAGATTTGTTGTTTCTCCCCTAGGGTTTAAACAAGCAATTTCATAATCTTAGACATGAAACAAGTAAATTTTACCACAAGCATCCATAGCATGAATAAAAATGAATATTTTATACTTACTTCATCAATAATAATCGAGTCAAACCCTAGTTGAATACCATTCCACCATGAAAAATGCCAAGATACACCACCATAAATCTCTCCCAAGAGATGTGCACTAGTTATTTCAGTCGATAACCCTTAAAGAGGGAGAAAATATCAGGGCCAACCTGCCCAATTTACAACAAAAATTTATTTTTTACCCAAATAAATTCAATTAGCATCTAAATAGGCCTCCAAAGTTGATGCCATGCCCCTCTAGGGTGGCGTTGGGCCTCAAGTGTGGGACATTGGGCAAAGGAGATGAAACGTTGGGACTCCAAAGGCCTAAAATTTTCCCACACATGCCAATAGCCTCATGAATTCCTCCAAGGTGAAAGCCCCAGTTGACAGGTGACATTTATGGTTGTAGAGGTGATGTACAAGGCCTCCCAAGGCCAACGTCCAAGTGGGAGGAGCATGAGACCTTAGGTCTAGGTCCTCCACAGTGCCTCCAAAGGCAACATCCTTCCTTCATCTGGTGCAAGCCTCTAGTCTCTTCTTACCTCTGGATGGATTTTCAACCTCCAGTCTCTTCTTACCCCCCTTAACCCCACACAAATGCTTAAATAGGTTATGCAATTTGACAAGTTAGGTTTGGAGAGGGTCTCAGGGTGTCCTATTGGGCTAACATCTCTTAAGTTTGGGGTGTTTCCCACATGGATTATAGTCCAAGTCATGTAAGTGTATGAGGTGGCATGGGGTAATTATTTGGGCATGGGGTGCATGTGAAAACATGGAAATGTAGGGTCTTACCTGTGGGTGCCTTTGTAAAGGGTGATTTGCACCTTGTCATGGATGCAATAGTTTCCTAGCCCATTTATTGTCATTTATTCTTAGCTTTATTTTCTTTTGATCTTTTCTCTTGTCATACAAAGAAATAGTTGAGGGCCATTGTCCTACCTTTATGACCAGAGGTGAAAGCGTTATCCACAAACATTTCACGGAAATGAGAAGGTTGGATCGTGATGAGACCCCCTTTCACTTGGCTATGCCACCAAGATCCACTACCCTAGTTTGGTGACCAAATAGGTGGTAATGTCATACCGCTACATTCCCATGGTCATAATAGGTTGGCTCATGATGAGACATCCTATCCATCAACTAGTACCTTGAGTGTTTATGTTATCTTGTGGGTCCCCTTTTCTTACTGAGAATATTTTCACTGCTTTCTCGGGGATCCATGGGCGAAGCATATCGAAGGTTTAAAAATTGGATTTTAACTCTTTCCAGCTACTTTTACCCTCTGGGCCTTTAGCCCCTTCTTCCCACGAGGTAAGGTACAACCCTTCCTAGTTTATCCAATCCCAATGCCCAAACAAGGATAAGGGAGATGGAAGGTGGTAAGTATGGAGGGAATGGATGATGAATTTTCACAGATCCACCCAATAGCAACCAATCCTAAAGGGAAATCAAATTACTAGAGTATTGTGTCACCCTTCCAGGTATTAAATGAAGAAGGATTCAATACAAAATGTTCAAGTTCTTCAAAAATCAGAGTGATACATACCATGATACCTGGAATCATTACCTCATGGAGAAAGACTCACTTCTACTTCAGGACTAGGCTGGTGTGATGGATATTGTTTCTCGTGATATGTGGATTGCACTAAATATAAGAGGGGCCATCTGGGGCCATGCTTAAGTCACCTAGACCTCGATACTCCATGTCTAGGACCCGTGGGCATCGAGAAGTGATATCCTTAGTTATCCCTGGGCTAGATGATAACATCTGGCTCCAACGCAGGGACATTTTCTCACCGTAGAGTGCATGAGAACCTCAACATCTCTGGTATGACATGTGCCTACTAAATCTCAACAAAAGATATTAGTAATCCCTAGGGTGGTGATATCACCCCTCATCCATATATGATAAAAGCATCTCTAGTATAACGTATGATTATGAGCATACATATATACATAATGAAATAAGACAATATGAAACATGCAACTACAACTATGATAACATTATATGCAATGGTATGTACAATGAATGCAAATGCCTACCTATTCTACCTCACCTGTACTTACTTGTCAAATTCTAGGTATAAGCATACAACTAGTACAACCACACTAGCAATGTATAATAACAGTTGCATTTGTGCTTCATCATAAACAAAAACAATGACAAGTTAAGCACAAAATAAGCATGAGTTAGAGAATTCATTATATCATAGGAAGTCGTAAAGTCTAGCTCATGGAGGCGGGAGGGAGGGATAAAATCATGCCAAGTCACCCTTCTATAAAAGTGATCAATCCATATCAGAAAAGGATCATGAGAGGTCAAGGACTCAAAGGGTTGTCTCAAAGAGTCTTAGAGTTGACTACCTTGGAGTCATCACTCCCTGGGGTCTGAGAAGGGATTATAAATAACTTAGAGGTAAATTGACAACTTCTCAGAAAAAAGATGAAAGATTGAGATAATAAACTTATTAAGGAATTCAACCTCTCCTTGAATTCTAATGGAAAGTATTCTCCTAAAGGAAACTCGAAACAAGAGACATGTTCCCACAATGCATCCCTAGTGACATAAATAGGTAAAGAAATTAGAGGGAGCTGGACAACCTTGTCACAAGTATCCTGCTTCAAGAAAGCAACGTCCTAACCTTTATCAAAATTTGAGCACAATGGCAGTTGATAATCTTCTTCATAGAATAAATACAAGCACTCAAAGGAATACTCATCAAAATCCTCAAGGTATGATTGAAAATCATCAGGATAATATAGCATAGGGTCATCCTTGGGTGCTTGGAAAACTTTTGTATTTATATCATTATCTTGTTGCCAAACGTCGAAATTATTAGGAACATCATATGATTATTGTAAAGGAAACATTCGAATATATCCTTCCATAACATAAACGGGATCCTCATCAGAACCAATCGCATCTCACTTACGTTTTCCAATATGTATGAACTCATCAATATTATCAACCATGCCACTACCTTTATCGTAGCATGAAGGATTTAATGCATCCAAGGGCTCGTCTAATACTTCTTCACTTTCCAAATAATAAGATAAAGCATCATCAAAATCTTGGAAAGGGAAATAAATTATCATGTTCACTTCTTGTTTTGTAGGAGCGTCAAAGGCTTGGATGAATTCATCAAATGGAAGAGCATCCAGTACATCATCCCCAATACTTGTCTCTTTAATCATATTTTTTCCTTCATCAGAAAATGAAGGACCTAGCTCTTCAAAGGGTTCCTTTACTTCTTCACCTTCTAAATCATAGAACAAACTGTTATCAAAAAATTGGAAAGGAGAATTATTCACCTCATTATATTCATCTTATGCAAGAGAGATAGGATCTTGGAGAGATTCATCGGATGGAGGAACATATATGAATGCTTCATCCTCATAACTGACTTCTGCAACCAAGTCTTTACTGCATTATGTTGAATCATGGAAAAAATCTTGGTACTCTTCAAGGAGTTGACAACCTTCTTCATAAATATATCCTTCTATGTGAGAGGATTCTTGGTATTGAGTATGGTACACATCCCTAAGATCTTCCACAATCTCAGTGGTGAATCCTTCTTCCTCTATGGATATTGCAAGATTTTGAAGGGAATCTTCATATGTCTTGCATTGTAGTTTCACAAACTCAGCAAACCTATTGATGAGGTATATGAAAGATGATATACCCTTATCTTTGCAACAACCCTTAATCCAATCTTGCAAATAAGACGAAAGGGAAAGTATGAACAAATTTACTAGAACATCCTCCCCTTTAAATTCTATCTCACTTAAATACTTCAAGAATTCTACAATGTGAGTAATTGGGAGGCCTATGAATCTTGGAGAATTGTTTAACCATTTTATATCAAAATAATGTGGGTATCCTTGAAAATTTTCAAAACCAATATTCAGATACACTTGTTCCCAGAGCGCCATGATCCCATATCTTGGAAATATCACAAAATTGAGAGTAAGGTGGTACCTTGAAAAAGGTTAGTGGAGTCACCATATAACCTCTTAAGGATTATCAAAGGGAGTGAGGGAATCACCCTCGGTGGAGTCGTCGGGAAATGTTTTTAAGATGAAGGCTTTGAGATAAAGGCTTATCGAAAAAGTGTTTTTGAGGAATATTTATTGAGTGTTCCTTGGCAACAACGCCAAAAATGTTATCGCACAATCTATACTTGCCCAAATCCTAAAGGCAAGTAGGCCTAGATTGACATAACATGAAGGAAGTCCTATCACTATCACCCCAATAGGATACCTCTTTCTATTTAGGAGAAGAATAAACTAACTCCAAGGGATACGTCCCAAGACCTAGTTGGTTGACGAAGGGAGATAAGATAATGGTAAAACCCACCCCTCTCTCTAGGTCACTCAAACAAGAAGTCACTTGGTATGGTTTAGAGGGTTAAGGAGAAATTCAAGGTGAATGGTACATGCCCTTTACCAATGAAACAAAAAACTTTAGAAATAACCAATAATATCAATGTTTCAAATTAATGACTTCAAAATGGAAATATGCTACTAAAACACTCTTATGTATAGACAAAAGATAGAATGTATAGTAGTAGCAATATGTCCAGAAATTGAAAGTTATGAAGACAAAAATGATATAAAGACTTTGTAATTTGATAGTACTTTGTCACTTATGATTTCAAGATTAAAATAAGTCAATAAATGAATTCAATAGGTTGTCGAAACACTTGTAACAGCAGAAAAATAAAATTATAATGATGACAACAACAAAACCACTTCTGAAAGTACTTAAATCAGGGAATAAACAAACACTTTAGCATATAATGATAGTAGTTTTCCTAGTACAATTGTTGGGTGGTGTTATGGACATTTTGAGGGTTGTTAAGGGGATGCAATGATGGTTGTAACAATAGTTACAACAACAACAACATTCTTCAACAATTTCATAATTTTTCACTTAGAACAATAGCAAAGGGAAGGCTAGAGCCTTGGGATGATAGCACCTAGGATAGTGCAAATTTATGGGTTAGTATTAGAGGTTAGTATGCTGATTAGGGACGCTAAATAAAGGCTATAGGAGAAATTATAGAAGCAAAAATATGGATGTTAGTGTTAGTGAGAGTTTCAATAAGATAGTTTGAAATTTTGTTTGATCTCATTCATCCACAAGAGTATAGAAACCTTTTTAGGGGATTATGGAGTCAATAATAGTAACAATATCACTTGGGAAATAGAATAATGATAACGATTATCTAAGGGAAGAGATAGATGCAAGAGGTGTTGGCACTTCAAGGCCTCAAGCATCCAAATATTTAAGGGAGGCTTTGCTAGAGAGTAGGCACTTCTAGGCCCTAGCGTACCTTCCTTCCTTAGCTTTTTTGAAAGAAAATTTAATTGGTGACTAGAATGGGATTACTAGAGAGATAACACTTTCGGTCTCTAATAATCACTCCCAAGAAAATGTATAATTGGAAATATCAATCTAGTAGAAGAGTTATAGGGAGAAAGAAGCATTTGTTATTTCTCCCCTAGGGTTTAAACAAGCAATTTCATAATCTTAGACATGAAACAAGTAAATTTTACCACAAACATCCATAGCATGAATAAAAATTCATATTTTCTACTTACTTCACCAAGAATAATCAAGTCAAACCCTAGTTGAATACCATTCCACCATGAAAAATGCCAAGAAACACCACCATAAATCTCTCTCAAGATATGTGCACTAGTTATTTCAGCCAATAACCCTTAAAGAGGGAGAAATTTCAGACCTCCACTTGTGTGTGATGAGTTATTATAAAAATTAATGTCACTTTACGTTTATTTATACCAAAATCATGACCTTCAATTATTTTAGGTCAAAATATCAGGGCCAACCTGGCCAGTTTACAACAAAATTTTAATTTTTACCCAAATAAATTCAATTAGCATCTACATAGGCCTCCAAAGGTGAGGTCATGCCCATCTAGGGTGACATTGGAACTCAAGTGTGGGACATTGGGAAGAGGAGATGAAACGTTGGGCCTCCAAAGGCCTAAAATTTTCCCTCACATGCCAATAGCCTCATGAATGCCTCCAAGGTGACAACCCCAGTTGACAGGTGACGTCTAGGGCTCCAGAGGTGATGTCCAGGGCCTCCCAAGGCCAATTTTTAGGTGGGACGAGCATGAGACCTTAGGTATAGGTCTTCCATAGTGCCTCCAAAGGCAACGTCCTTCCTTCATCTAGTTCAAGCCTCCAGTCTCTTCTTACCTTTGGTTGGATTTTCAGCATCCATCTATGGAATTTGAGCCCCCATGATGGTCTGATCTAATCATTCCCTCATGTAGACCTACCCACCAGGAAAGGTCCTATAGAAATAACAAATACGACCTCCAGGGGTTCATAAGTCAAAAGGATCATATCATGTAAATCACATCTAATAATTAAACTACTCGAACATGTGCATCAAACCCCCCTTAACCCCAAACAAATTCTCAAAGAGATTATGCAATTTGACAAGTTAGGTTTGGAAAGGGTCTCAGGGTGTCCTATTGGGATAACCTCTCTTAATTTTGGGGTGTTTCCCAGGTGGAGTCTAGTCCAAGTCATGTAATTGTATGAGGTGGCATGGGGTAAATATTTAGGCATGGGGTGCATGTGATAACAGGGAAATGTAGATTCTTACCTATGGGTGCCTTTGTGGAGGATGAGTTGCACCTTGTCATGGAAGAAATTTTTTCCTAGCCCATTTATTGCCATTTATTCTTAGCTTTATTTTCTTTTGATCTTTTTATATTTTTCTACAAAGAAATAGTTGAGGTCCACTATCCTAGCTTGATGACCAGAGGTGGCATCATTATCCACAAACATTTCAAAAAAATGAGAAGGTTGTCTCGTTATGAGACCCCCTTTCTCTTGGATATGTGACCAAGAGCCACTACCATGGTTTGGTGACCAGATAAATGGTAATTTCATACCACTACATGTCCATGGTCATAATAGGTCAGCTCGTGATGATACCTCCTATCCATCAACTAGTACCTTGAGTTTTTATGTTATATTGTGGGTCACCTTTTCTTACTGAGAATATTTTCACTTCTTTCTTAGGGATCCCTGGGTGAAGCATATCGAAGGTTTCAAAATTGGATTTTAACTCTTGTAAGTTACTTTTACCCTCTGGGCCTTTATCCCCTTATTCCCACAAGGTAAGGTAAAACCCTTCCTAGTGTAGCCAATCCCATTCCCAAACAAGGATAGGGGAGATGGAAGGAATGAATAAAGAAATTGGTAAGTATGGAGGGAATGGACGATGAATTTTCATAGATCCACCCACTAGAAACCAATCTTAAAGGGANAGTTATTTCAGCCAATAACCCTTAAAGAGGGAGAAATTTCAGACCTCCACTTGTGTGTGATGAGTTATTCTAAAAATTAATGTCACTTTACGTTTATTTATACCAAAATCATGACCTTAAAATATTTTAGGTCAAAATATCAGGGCCAACCTGGCCAGTTTACAACAAAATTTTAATTTTTACCCAAATAAATTCAATTAGCATCTACATATGCCTCCAAAGGTGAGGTCATGCCCATCTAGGGTGACATTGGAACTCAAGTGTGGGACATTGGGAAAAGGAGATGAAACGTTGGGCCTCCAAAGGCCTAAAATTTTCCCTCACATGCCAATAGCCTCATGAATGCCTCCAAGGTGACAGCCCCAGTTGACAGGTGACGTCTAGGGCTCCAGAGGTGATGTCCAGGGCCTCCCAAGGCCAATTTTTAGGTGGGAGGAGCATGAGACCTTAGGTATATGTCTTCCATAGTGCCTCCAAAGGCAATGTCCTTCCTTCATCTAGTGCAAGCCTCCAGTCTCTTCTTACCTCTGGTTGGATTTTCAGCATCCATCTATGGAATTTGAGCCCCCATGATGGTCTGAGCTAATCATTCCCTCATGTGGACCTACCCACCGGGAAAGGTCCTGTAGAAACAACAAATACGACCTCCAGGGGTTCATAAGTCAAAAGGATCATATCATGTAAATCACATCTAATAATTAAACTACTCGAACATGTGCATCAAACCCCCCTTAACCCCAAACAAATTCTCAAAGAGATTATGCAATTTGACGAGTTATGTTTGGAAAGGGTCTCAGGGTGTCCTATTGGGATAACCTCTCTTAATTTTGGGGTGTTTCCCAGGTGGAGTCTAGTCCAAGTCATGTAAGTGTATGAGGTGGCATGGGGTAAATATTTAGGCATGGGGTGCATGTGATAACAGGGAAATGTAGATTCTTACCTATGGGTGCCTTTGTGGAGGGTGAGTTGCACCTTGTCATGGAAGCAATTTTTTCCTAGCCCATTTATTGCCATTTATTATTAGATTTATTTTCTTTTGATCTTTTTATCTTTCGCTACAAAGAAATAGTTGAGGTCCACTATCCTAGCTTGATGACCAGAGGTGGCATCATTATCCACAAACATTTCAAAAAAATGAGAAGGTTGTCTCATTATGAGACCCCCTTTCTCTTGGTTATGTGACCAAGAGCCACTACCATGGTTTGGTGACCAGATAAATGGTAATTTCATACCACTACATTTCCATGGTCATAATAGGTCAGCTCGTGATGAGACCTCCTATCCATCAACTAGTACCTTGAGTTTTTATGTTATCTTGTGGGTCACCTTTTCTTACTGAGAATATTTTCACTTCTTTCTTAGGGATCCCTGGGTGAAGCATATCGAAGGTTTCAAAATTGGATTTTAACTCTTTTGAGTTACTTTTACCCTCTGGGCCTTTATCCCCTTATTCCCACAAGGTAAGGTAAAACCCTTCCTAGTGTAGCCAATCCCAATTCCCAAACAAGGATAGGGGAGATGGAAGGAATGAATAAAGAAATTGGTAAGTATGGAGGGAATGGACGATGAATTTTCATAGATCCACCCACTAGAAACCAATCTTAAAGGGAAATCAACTTACTAGGGCACTATGTCACCCTTCCAGGTATAAACGAGGAAAAGAGCATAATTTCCAAGAAGATGTCATGGAATGAAGAAGGATTCAATATAACATGTTCAAGTGCTTCAAAAATCAGAGTGATACATACCATGATAACTGGAATCATTACCTCATGGAGCAAGACTCACTGCTACTTCAAGAATAGGCTGGTGTGATGGATAATGCCGCCAGTGATACGTGGATTGCACTGAAGAAAAGAGGGGCCCTCCGGGGCCATGCTTAATTCTTCTAGATCTCAGTACTCCATGTATAGGACCTGTGGGACTCAAGACATGATCTCCTTAGTTATCACTAGGATAGGGGATACCATCTAGCTCCAACTCAAGGACATCTACTCACCATAGAATGCATGAGAACCTCAGCATCTCTGGTATGACATGTGCCTACTAAATCTCAACAAAAGATATTATTAATATCTAGGGTGGTGATATCACCCCTCTTCCATATATGATAAAATCATCTCTAGTCTAACATATGATTATGAGCATACATATATACATAATGAAACAAGACAATATGAAACATGCAACTACAACTCTACGAACATGATATGCAATGGTATGTACAATGGATGAAAATTCCTACCTATTCTACAAGGTATAAGCATACAAACAATACAACCATGCTAGCAATGTATCATAACACCTGCCTATGTGCTTCATCATAAACCAAAACAATGAAAAGTTAATCACAAAATAAACATGAGCTAAAGAATGCATTATATCATAGGAAGTCGTAAAGTCTAGCTCATGGAGTCGGGAGGGAGGTACAAAATCATGCCAAGTCACCCTTCTAGAAAAGTGATCAATCCATCTCAGAAAAGGATCATGAGAGGTTAAGGACTCAAAGGGTTGACTCAAAGATTCTGAGGGTTGACTACCTTGGACGTGATTACTCCCTGGGCTCTGAGAAGGGATTAACAAGAACTTAGAGGGAAACTGACAACTTCTCAGGGGAAAGCTGAAAGATTGAGATAATAAACCTCTTAAGGCATTCAACCTACCCTTGAATTCCAAAAAAAAAAATTTCCCTAAAGGAAAATTGAAACAAGATACATGTTACCCAATTGCATCCTTAGTGACATAATGAGGTAAATAAATCGGAGGGAGTTGGAAAAACTTGTCACAAGTATCCTGCTTCAGGAAAACAACGTCCTCACCTTTATCAAAATTTGAGCACAACGGGGGTTGATAATATTCTTCTTAGAATAAATCCAAGTGCTCAAAAGAATACTCGTCAAAATCCTCAAGGTATGACCGAAAATCATCAGGAGAATATTGCATAGGGTCATCCTTGGGTGCTTGGAAAACTTTTGTAATTATATCATCATCTTGTTGCCAAATGTCAAAATTATTAGGAACGTCATATGATTCTTGTAAAAGAAACATTTGAAGATATACTTCCATATCATAAATGGGATCCTTGTTAGAACCAATCACATCCTACTTGTGTCTTCCAACATGTATGAACTCATCAATATTATCAACCATGCCACTACCTTTATCATAACATCAAGGATTTAATGCATCCAAGGGCTCTTCTAATACTTATTCACTTTCCAAATTATAAGATAAAGCATCATCAAAATCTTGGAAAGGGAAATAAATTATTGTGTTCACTTCTTGTTGTGTAGGAGCGTCATAGGCTTGGATGACTTCATCAAATGGAAGAACATCCAATACATCATCCCCAAGACTTGCCTCTTTAATCATATTTTTGCCTTCATCAGAAAATGAAGGACCTAGCTCTTCCAAGGGTTCGTTTACTTTTTCACCTTCAGAATCATACAACAAAGTGTGATAAAAAAACCCGGAAAGGAGAATGATTCACCTCATTCTCTTTGTCCTGTGTAGGAGAGAGAGGATCTTGGAGAGCTTCATCGGATGGAGGAGTATATATGAATGATTCATCCTCATAACTCACTTTTTCAGTCAAGTATTTACTGCATTATGTTGAATCATGGGAAAAATATTGCCCATGTTCAAGGGCTTAACAACCGTCATCATAAATCTCTCCTTCTATATCATAGGATTCTTGGTATTGAGTATGGTACAAATCCCTGAGATCTTCCACAGTCTCAGTGGTGAATCCTTCATCCTCTAGGGATATTATGATATTTTGAAGGGAATCTTCATATGTCTAGCATTGTAGTTTCACAAACTCAATAAACCTATTGGTGAGGTCTATGAAAGATGATATACCCTTGTATTCGCAACAACCATTAATCCAATCTTGCAAAAAAGACAGCAAGGAAAGTATGAACAATTTGACCAGAACATCCTCCCCTTCAAATTCTATCTCACTTATATACTTCAAGAATTCTACAATGTGAGTAATTGAGAGGCCTCCAAATCTTGGAGAGTTTTTTAACCATTTTATATCAAAATAATGCGGGTATCCTTGAAAAAATTCAAAACCAATAGTCGAATACACTTGTTCCTAGGGCACCATGATCCCATATCTTGGAAATATCACAAAGTTGAGAGTAAGGTGGTACCTTGGAAAAGGTCAGTGGAGTTTCCAGATAACCTCTTAAGGATTATAAAAGGAAGTGAGGGAATCACCCTTAGTGGAGTCACTAGGAAATATTTGTAAGATGAAGGCTTTGAGGGAAAGGCTTAACGAAAAAATTTCATTGAGGAATATTGACTCAGTGTTCCCCGACAACGGTGCCAAAAATGTTAACGCAAAATCTATACTTGACTAGTTTTGGATTAGTCAACAACCCCAACTTGAAATAATCATAAATTTGTACCTGTAATGAATAGATATCTGGAACTGATACACAAAGTTATTCAATGTGTTTTATGCAATTCCTCCAGGTGCTACTACTTGGAACCTCTCATAAAAGTATTTATAGCAAAAATGGCATACCTTGCTGAATTCTGGCTTATTATAGAGAGCGACCTTGTAGAGCGTGCCCCACACAAAATATTTATTGCATTGATATAAAATTGTTACCAAACATACTCAAGACTTTACCCTAACCAACACATTTGGTCTCACTGAATTTGGATCTGTTATGAATAATTTATGACTTTTTTACTCGAAACACTTATTTTTGACTAGTTTTAGGACTAGCCACAAACCCTATTTTCCACAAAGTGTAACTCCCAAAATACAATGACCCACAATCTGAAATTTTTACCATAGATACTTGGGTATGTTTTCTCAATGGAATAGAAATTTCACGGTCTGAATCATTATAGAAATAAATTTATAGCGAAAATGGTGAGATGACCTGTAAATAACATACCTTAGAAAGCATCATCAAATGAATTTATCCTCCCTTCAATTCTGGCCCTCTTTTCTTCACCTTCCTTCGAAAATTTGGCTTGGATATCCTTTGTTACCTCAGTCACCTATAGATATTCAATATGCTCAAGTGTTCCACACCAAAAATTCTCAAGAAGCTCTCACAAGAAGCTCTCCATCAATACTCCAAAAGATATTCTCACAAGAA
>JZKD02S2175091.1:456330-468759 GCA_000966675.3 Picea glauca | reverse complement strand
GTAAGTGAGTACATCAACTTCCCGGGGTCGTAACTTTTGCATACGATCTCCGTTTTAGGTGTGTGATAGCTCGTTGGAAAGGTATTGTCGAGGAGATTCATTTTTGGGGCTCAATCATGCCTTTGGATATCATTGAGAACCTAGTGCAGACGAGGTCTACATGCACCCTGCAGGGTCCCTGCATGCACCTCCTGCTCACAGGATCGCTCTTCCCTCTCTCTTCAAGCCGAAGAGGCTCCTTAGATTCCCTGTTGGAATTGCTACTATGAAAATCCCAGTCCACAGGTCCTTCTCCCTACACCTCAGACTCACCCGCATGGCCTCTGCACCTAACCGGCTATGCTTTGGTCCATGCGACCGGCCTCCGTGTGACCGTGGTCTTATCACTTCATCGGAATTTCGGCATTTTCTATGACATGATGTTCATGTCCATGGGAATCGCGATTTCCTAATTTGTGATGTGCTCTAGCCCTCCTGGCTAAGCCCTGTTCCACGTGACCATTACCCATGACTGCAGCCTTATCCATCGGGGCTACAGGGTTTCCAATACCCGAGTGCATACGCCCATGGGACTCGTGATATGCCAATTCCCGATGCACCTCCAGATTGTCGACAACTAGCCTCCACTACACCACCGTCCTCCGTCATTGTTGTGCTGACAGCTGGCCCCCAATCATCGGGGTTTCGCGGATCACGATTTCACAATGCACTAACCACTCGTCAACAGGATCCCCGATTTCCCAATGAAAAAAATGTCGACGGCGCCTGATCTTTTGCCACCTGTCCCTGCAGATGGACGGCTCAGCTCCCTCCTTAGAATTTTGAGACTTTTAATGTCCCGATGCCTTATCCTCTGGACTCGTGATTCTCCGATCACCGATCGCCGATGGGTCACCTCCCTGTCGGTTCTCCTCGATAGTGCTAGATGATTTCCAAGCATCCTTGAAATGGACGATCCTGATCTCATCCGGATTTCAGAACTTCCAATGACTTGGTTCCCTTGACCTTGAGAACTACGATATGCCAATTCCTGACTCTCCGGGATCTCCTGACATGCGTCCTCCAATCGAATGGTTCAGATCTTGTCACCCTTTCGAGACCTACAAGTCCCGATGCCTGGTGCCTCGGATCTCCGAAACGGACGATCGCGTGACATGTTCCCCTCCTCAAACAGATGGCTCAGATTTACTCTCGGGATTTCGAAACTTTCGAAGTCTCGGTTCTCTTGTCCTCAGGAACTCCGATTTCTCGATTTTCTGACTTTCGTCCGATTCTTGACACCTGTCCCTCTTGAATGGAGGGCTCTGATTATATCGGGGGTTTCACCAGGGATTTCCCCGATCTCATGTCCATAGGAATGCCGATTTCCCGATGCGCCAAACGCCAATGGTGCTGGATCTCCGCCATGTGCCCTTCTGCCAACGAACGGTCCAGATCCCATCGGGATTTCATGACTTGCGCTTTCCCTGTTCTCTCGACCTCGAGAACTCCAATTTCCCGATGGTCGATATCCCGACTGCTAAACCCTGTGCATCTTCTGCCGATCTGACGGCTGACAGGATTCCTGCTCAGATCTGACGGCCCATACCTGCTCTTCTATGTGCTCCTTTTCTTGAGGTTAAACCGTGCGCTAATCCTCCCGATCCCACGGATGACAGGATTTCTTCTTGAGATCCGACGGCTGTCGGTCCACCTCTCTTGTACGCTCCTCCTGAGCTCCTCCTGGACGTGGAAATCCAACGGTCCAGATCTTTTCCTTCCACCGATCTGACGGCTGCTGTGCTCCCTCGAGATTCCTATGTTTTCTTCCCAACCTTGGAATAATTATTCGTTCCCAAAGGCTTGGACCTTTGCGTTTCTTCTCCTCTGCGAACCCTCAACTTGAGTCTCGCTGATACGCGTAAAATCGCTTCCCTTCCTGAGCTTCTACCCTCGAATCCCTAACGGATTCCCTGACTCTTGCACTCCTACAGAGTCTCTACGCACACACAGTGTTGTCTCTCCTGAGCTTCAGTGAATACTCAGACCCCTTGGGGGATTTTGTCTTCCTTCTCCCTCTAATGGAGAATATGGATTCCTCTTGCTATCCTTCTTCTCAAGCGACCTTCTTGTTGAGTCTTCTGGGTATCCAGTAACCCAGTGAAAGCTCCCTTAGTGGATGCTTCCTTCAGCTTCAGAACTCAAAGAGTTCCCTTCACCTCGTGTCTGTCTACAACCTTCCTCAATGCCCTCCTGGTGGAGTCTCTTCTCCCACAGAACATTCAGTAGTTCTGGCTTCCTTTTCACCCTTTTCAACTGCTCAGTGCCCTCCTGGCAGAGCCCTCAGAATCCTCAGTGATTCTGTTATTCCCTTAAGAACTCACAGCAGATTTCTTTCTCTCTGTGCCCCACTGTACACACGCTCAATGCCCACTTGGCAGAGCTCCTCACAGAATCTTCAGTGATTCTGTCAGCAACTGTGTCTCAGCTACACATCCTTGACTATAGAGGTGTTCAGTAACCCCAAAGGTCTTCTTCCTAAGTTGTTGATTTCAGTATGTGCCTCAGCACGTCTATGTCTGACTCCTCATGAGTTCAGAAGTGCATCCCCTGTGCACGGCTATCAGAACCTCAGCGTTCTGTCACACTCTCCCGGTATGAAGCCTCAAAGACCCTCAACCTGAAATCAAACACACTTCCTGCAATGACATGATAACAACACACACATACAGCATATACACGTAACACACACAGACATCCATTCAACACAGAACATGTGCAGAAAAAACTGTTGTTTTTATTAACAATGGCAAATGTCTGTATATGTTTACAAGGTGCTCCTGAGCTCTCGCAGCTCCTCTCTGATTCACATGCATACCTCGTTTCAAAATGAGATCTGAATATCTCTTTTACCTGAGGGGCTCTTAGCGCTTCCCTCCAGGATTTACCTACCCTATTGATTTACAGACAATGGTTGTCTAGTCTGTTATCCAGAACTAGATCTCAGCCAATCTATAATAAATGCCTATCTTATATACAGCCTGAGCAAAGGCATGGCATTCATGGCTCACCAGCCTAAGGCATTAAATTACATTGAATTCAAATTCAAAATGAGGTTGTGCCTCCCTTTCATCCCTGAATGGGTGCACACTGATGTGGCTGGCTGGTTGCATGGAGAGATGCTCCTGCATCATACTCCACAGCTGCAAAAAATCATGAGCTCCTGCTCATGAACTTCCCCTGTAGCTTGTTGGAATCCACCTGTGTCCCAAACAAGTATTTGGAGCTTTTCACTTGCTCCATTCTGTTGCTGCTGCTTCCACTGCGTTGTTGCTGTTGTCTTTCCTCTACCCAGCTTCTCCTCGCTGGTAGTCTGCGCTGACCTCAAAATCAGCCTTCTGATGTCCTCTATCTCTCGGTCCAGATGCTCCTGTGGTTGGTTTAGGTTTTGCAGTCTCCCCAGCTGCAAAATATTTTGGCCATTTGGAATATCATTGTGATCTCCCATGCCTTTCTCATCAACTTCCAACTCTAATTGCTGGATGTGCACGCCCTGCACTTTTACTCTTTCCTCCAGGGCTTCAATTTGACCCCACAGATCAGTCAAACATATGTTGTCTGTGTCTTCTTCTTCTACTTCTGCAACCTCCCATATCGCAGTCTTTTCAGCTGAAATGTTGAATATGTCGAGCCATTCCTCGGAATGCTCGTTTCCTCCTTCTATTTCTTTTACTTTCAGCTCAAATGTTGCAGCTCGCTCAGCTTGCTGGCTGAATTTGTTGAGTTGTTCCTCAGAACACTCATTCTTCTCTTCATCTGTTTGGGTAGTCTCAAATGCTTGCTCCAACTATTTTTCTTCTTTGACAGTCATCATCAACTGTGACTGTTCCCCTACTGTTGTTGCATTTTGAACAGAATTTTCTGCCTCCTCCTGGGAAAATGGCAGGAATATTTCAATTCCCCCAATCATCAGTATACCATCACGATGTTCCTCCTCTCCTGTCAGCTTCATCTGCTGATCTTCTTGCGAGCTTATATGCTCTGTCAGTTCTCCTGGCTGAGTCTAACTTCTCAAATCATCCCTGCCCATCTGGCCATATGGGATGCTTTCACTGTTGCTTCCCTGGCAGATTACGAGATCAACCGATCCCATCTTCATCAGCAACCTTTGCTGAATTGAACTCTCCCTTGAGTCCAAGAGACTCTCATACAGTCTCAATTTTTCATCCCTGCCCTCCAGGCAGCTTAGTATGCTTCCTCTGCCCTCTTGGCAGTCTTCAATGCTTTCACTGCCCTCCTGGCAGTCTTCGAGACCTCGCAGAGATCTCTGATCAACGCCCAGCTGGCCATTTGAAATTCCTTGGATGTCATCACGACAGTCTTTGAGATCCTCAACTGATCCCAATTCGTTGCCCTCCTGGAAAACTGGAATTTCTTCCTTTTTGCCCAACCGGCAGTATTTGAAACCATCAGCTGATTCCAATTTATTCCAATCATCATCATCATCATCATCATCGCCATCGAGACTTTGTCTTGTCTCTGGCCAACAGTAACAAATCATGTCTTCTTCTATGGCCCTGAGGTTCTCAGCATACCTCAGCCATCTTTTCAACAGCCTACGTTGTCTTATGACCATCAGCTGCTTGACTGGCCATTTCACTTTTGCCTTCTCTATTTGCAATTCGCGCAATCATCTCCTCCTCCTATCCTGCCACATCCTCAGTTCCATCTTCTCTATGTCTGCTTTTAATTCATAGAGGTCTCTAGTCATTTTTGTTTCCTCTGCAAGCTTTTCTGCCTTGCTTTTCTTCCTATGGACTTCAGTAGCCATTTTTCCGTGTCTATCTGTCCCCTCGACAGATCTGTTGCTGTCACTCCAGCAATCCTAAGTGCTCAACTTCATCCTCCTACAGTCATGTTGACTGTCTATGGACTGTTGTCTACCTACAAGCAGTCCTCACAGGTCCTCCAGCGCTCCGTCTTCTTTCACCTGCAATGTACAGATGATATCCCGCTCTGATACCACTTGACGCAAGTCGTGAGTATCAGAGTGCTTTCCTTTCTTCCTTCACTCCTCTTGCCTGAAATATACAGACAAGATCTTTAGGCTCTGATACCACCTAGTGCAGACGAGGTCTACATGCACCCCTCAGGGTCCCTGCATGCACCTCATGCTCACAGGATCGCTCTTCCCTCTCTCTTCAAGCCGAAGTGGCTCCTTAGATTCCCTGTTGGAATTGCTACTATGAAAATCCTAGTCCACAAGTCCTTCTCCCTACACCTCAGACTCACCCGCATGGCCTCTGCACCTAATCGGCTATGCTCTGGTCCATGCGACCGGCCTCCATGTGACCGCGGTCTTATCACTTCATCGAAATTTCGACATTTTCTATGACATGATGTTCATGTCCATGGGACTCACGATTTCCTAATTTGCGATGTGCTCTAGCCCTCCTCGCTAAGCCCTGGTCCACGTGACCATTACCCGTGACTGCAGCCTTATCCATCGGGGCTATGGGGTTTCCAATGCCCGAGTGCATACGCCCATGGGACTCGTGATATGCCAATTCTCGATGTGCCTCCAGATTGTCGACAACTAGCCTCCACTATGCCACCGTCCTCCGTCATTGTTGTGCTGACAGCTGGCCCCCACTCATCGGGGTTTCGCGGATCGCGATTTCACAATGCACGAACCACTCGTCAATAGGATCCCCAATTTCCCGATGAAAAAAATGCCAACGGCGCCTGATCTTTTTCCACCTGTCCCTGCAGATGGACGGCTCAGCTTCCTCCTCGAAATTTTGAGACTTTCGATGTCCCGATGCCTTGTCCTCTGGACTCGCGATTCTCCGATCGTCGATGGGTCACCTCCCTGTCGGTTCTCCTTGATAGTGCTAGATGATTGCCATGCATCATTGAAATGGACGATCCCGATATTATCGGGATTTCGGAACTTCCAATGACTTGGTTCCCTCGACCTTGAGAACTCCAATATGTCGATTCCCAACTCTCCGGGATCTCCTGACACGCGTCCTCCAATCGAATGGTTCAGATATTGTCACCCTTTCGAGACCTACAAGTCCCGATGCCTGGTGCCTCGGATCTCCGGAATGAACGATCGCGTGACATGTGCCCCTCCTCAAACGGATGGCTCAGATTTACTCTCAGGATTTTGGAACTTTCAAAGTCCCAATTCTCTTGTCCTCAAGAACTCCGATTTCCCGATTTTCCGACTTTCGTCCGATTCTTGACACCTGTCCCTCCTGAACAGACGAATCTGATTATATCGGGGGTTTCACCTGGGATTTCCCCGATCTCGTGTCCATGGGAATGCCGATTTCCCGATGCGCCAAACGCTAATGGCGTTGGATCTCCGCCACATTCCCTTCTGCCAACGGATGGTCCAGATCCCATCAGGATTTCACGACTTGTGCTGTCCCAGTTCTCCCGACCTCGAGAACTCTGATTTCCCGACTGTTAAACCCTATGCAGCTTCTGCCGATCTGACGGCTGACGGGATTCCTACTCAGATCTGATGGCCCAAACCTGCTCTTCTATGCGCTCCTTCTCTTGAGGTTAAACCGTGCGCTAATCCTCCCGATCCCACAGATGACGGGATTTCTTCTTGAGATCCGACGACTGTCGGTCCACCTCTCCTGTACGCTCCTCCTGAGCTCCTCCTGGACGTGGAAATCCAACAGTCCAGATCTTTTCCTTCCATCGATCTGACAGTTGTTTTTCTCCCTCGAGATTCCTATGTTTTCTTCCCAACCTTGGAAGAATTCTTCGTTCCCAAAGGCTTGGACCTTTGCGTTTCTTCTCCTCTGTGAACCCTCAACTTGAGTATCGCTGATACGCGTAAAAGTGTTGCCCTTCCTGAGCTTCTTCCCTCGAATCCCCAACGGATTCCCTGACTCCTGCACTCCTGCAGAGTCTCTACGCACACACGGTGCTGTCTCTCCTGAGCTTCAGTGAATACTCAGACCCCTTGGGGGATTTTGTCTTCCTTCTCCCTCTAATGGAGAATATGGATGCCTCTTGCTATCCTTCTGCTCAAGTGACCTTCTTGTTGAGTCTTCTAGGTATTTAGTAACCTAGTGAAATCTCCCTCAGTGGATGCTTCCTTCAGCTTCAAAACTCAAAGAGTTCCCTTCACCTCGTGTCGGTCTACAACCTTCCTCAATGCCCTCCTCGCGGAGTCTCTTCTCCCATAGAACATTCAGTAGTTTTGGCTTCCTTTGCACCCTTTTCAACTGCTCAGTGCCCTCCTGGCAGAGCCCTCAGAATCCTCAGTGATTCTATTATTCCCTTAAGAACTCACAGCAGAGTTCTTTCTCTCTGTGCCCCACTGTACACACGCTCAATGCCCACTTGGCAGAGCTCCTCACAGAATCTTCAGTGATTCTGTCATCAATTGTGTCTCAGCTACACAGCCTTGACTATAGAGGTGTTTAGTAACCCCAAAGGTCTTCTTCCTGAGTTGTTGATTTCAGTCTGTGCCTCAGCACGTCTCTGTCTGACTCCTCATGAGTTCAAAAGTGCATCCCCTGTGAACGGCTATCAGAACCTCAGTGTTCTGTCACACCCTCCCGGTATGAAGCCTCAAAGACCCTCAACCTGAAATCAAACACACTCCCTGCAATGACATGATAACAACACACACATACAGCATATACACGGAACACACACAGACATCTATTCAACACAGAACATGTGCAGGAAAAACTGTTGTTTTTATTAACAGTGGAAAATGCCTGTATATTTTTACAAGGTGCTCCTGAGCTCTCTCAGCTCCTCTCTGCTCCACATGCATACCTCATTTCAAAATGAGATCTAAATATCTCTTTTACCTGAGGGGATCTTAGCGCTTCCCTCCAGGATTTACCTACCCTATTGATTTACAATCAATGGCTGTCTAGTCTTCTATCCAGAACTAGATCTCAGCCAATCTATAATAAATGCCTATCTTATCTACAGCCTGAGAAAAGGCATGGCATTCATGGCTCACCAGCCTAAGGCATTAATTTACATTGAATTCAAATTCAAAATGAGGCTGCGCCTCCCTTTCATCCCTGAATGGGTGCGCACTAACGTGGCTGACTGGCTGCATGGAGAGATGCTCCTGCATCAGAACCTCGATCTCGAAAAACCTTCATTTGGACCCTCAAAATGGCCCCAAAAGTTAAAACCTGCTAAAAATAGTAAATTGCCAAAATGGCCAGAAAAATGTTTTGAGCCATTTGGAAAAGGTGGGTGGCCACCGATATCCACCTGGATCATTGAAGTAGGGTCAATTGGCGTTGCCTTTACTCAAGGATCATAGGACACTGGTATGTAAAATGAGCTAATGAATCGTAGAGAGAGAAAGGGCGTCTCATATGTTCATTGACTGAAGTGGTGACATACCGGATGTCATGATATTGGTGGAGGAGGACGTAGCAGGACAGGGGTTGCTCTGGAATTTCTGGCGTACTGCGGCTAATGTCTGCCAAAAGCATGGCAGTGATGGGCAATGGTGGGTATAATGGCCATATTCTGAACATATAGCACAAGCGTATTTGGTCCGCAATCCTTTACTACTGGAAGGGGGGGTGGTAGTGGCGGGACTAGATGTAGTGGTGAGTGTTGGGGGAGTGTGATTGAGTGGGATCAAATTCCATAATTCTGGTAGAGATGGGCAGTTGTTGGTTTGGTGTCCCTCTTTCTCACATAATGCGCAAGGTTGTGGGATGCGTGGAGGAAGTCAAGTTGTGGGCTCCTTCTTCTTTCTCCTACCCCCAGTTGTAGCAAGGGAGTTAGTGAGTGGGGGTGTGGTTGGGGTAAGTATGGGAATCGTCATGGGGATTTCTTCTTTTTTGGGGGGAAGGGATGGTCGAGGGACCATCTCTGGTGGGTGTAAATACCAAACTAGGATTGCTAACACCATATTAGGTATTGTGAGTGTTGTGGCTACCTGAAAATCTTCGATACCTAGTGGAGGGTAAAAGAAGGGAATTTGAGTGATGGCTTGGGGAACTATCTCCCAAACTGGAATATGTCCTTGGGGAGATGTGGAATCGTGGACCGGTGGGGCCGACAAGTGTGCAGGAGGTTCTTGAGGAGGGGGTTCTGTGATGAGTGGGACATCAGATATGATAGAAGCCTCTGTAGGAGGAAGGGTATCCATTGTGTGAGTTTTGTTAGATGATATGACGCATACTTGATTGGAAGGATGAAGGAGTGGTGGTTCTCTATGGTATGTTCCTAACAAGGATGGATCTTTAAAAATCCTAGGACCCATATTGACGAGTGGATATGTTTTTTGGCTTGTGTGGATGAGAGGAAGAATGTTATCGATGTTGGCAGATGGATTATGCTCGTAATGTGAGACTTGGTCAATAGTAATGATCTTCCCATTGTGAGGGAACATCATTGTCCGAAAGACAGAAGATGCCACTGCCTTCATAGAGTACATGTAGCTACGACCGAACAAGATATTATAATCGAGAGGGGCGTCGATAACTTCAATATCGATGAGAATGGTATTTCCCTCGAGTTCGACGGGGACATTTTGGAAGAGCCCTTCAGGAGACAATGGTCGTCCATCATAAGCGCGTACTGTGATGGCAAAGGGTATGAGTTCTGGGGAACCAAGTTTCTGCCATACCATTTTGGACATAATGCATGTAGATGCACCTTGATCGATGATACACCGATAAACTGTGATGTTCTAAATTTTTACTGGTATTTGAAAAGTGATCAAGGCGGGAAGATGAGGTTCTTCGCTATCAAGATCAAAGGTAATGAGTCGGGTATATGTGGGGTCGACTTCCCCCAAGGCGGAAAGTAATGATTTCTGCTGAGTAGGACAAGTCCGGAGGACCTCCAATACTGACATGGCAGCCGGGGATTGCGCTAAGTCGTCTACCAAACTATAGTTATGAGCTTCCCTAGCCTATGGGTTGTGGACATTCCTACACAATGGGATGCAAGGGATGCAAAGAGGTGGTTCAGCGGAAGGGCTAGGAATCACCAATGGGGGGCCCATCGGTGTCGAGTTTGTCTTTGGAGGGATGGGAGGAGACTTAGTGGGTGCATGATACTGACAGTTACGTGTTTGCAGAAGTATTCCTTCCTCACTTGTGAGGAAGATTGTGCAATCTGTTGGATTGTCGGGGTTGAGGTATTGTCCCTTCGGAGGCGGGGGATGTTGTGTGTCATGTTGGGTGTTTATCACACCTTGATGTGAAATAGGATTTTGTAGCACGGTGGGAGGGGGTTGTTGCATGTATTGTTGCGGTGCCTGTTGAGGGGCAGGCGGTGTGGGAGAATGGGGAAGACTACCAGAGTCTTTCAACCATTCGAAATCAGCGATTTGGGGGAAATGATGAGTGTAATGGCCAAACTCACCAAAAAAGGCACAAGGGAAGATGGTTTTAACATTTTTTTTATTTCTCCCTTGGCGTTTATTATTATTTCCCCCTTGGGGGTTTTGGTTCCCTTGGTTCTAGTTTCCCCCAGTGGGTTGGTATTGTGGGGGTTGATTCCTGCCTTGACCTAGGTTGTTTTTATTTCTTGTTTTGTCCTTTCTTATTGGTGTTGTTCGACAGATGGGTTGGATTGGCTGTATTCAGCCGTTCAAAATTTTGGTATTGTTGAATGGCAGAGGGTTGAACAAAATTCACCTCTGCATGAGGATGTGGGGGAGCTATGGGGTGTGGGGGACCAGGAAATGGGAAGTATGGATTCTGTGGTGGTAATTATCCATAAGGTACATAGGAAGGCGTAGTGATTTCGCTAGTACTATAAGTTGAGGTAGAGGGGGTACCAGAGTTTGTTGGGATAGGTGGATGTATGGGGGGTGTCAGTGGTGGTCCACTGATGGGTGGAGGGATAGCAACAGGGTATGGTTGTTGATAAGGGGGTGGGGGGTAATAAGAAGTTCCCCCGTATGTCGGCGGGTATTGAGGTGTTCCATACATTGGTGGTGTTTGGGGTTGTGGACCATGGTGAGTGGTGGTACCAATCATTCCTTCTGTTGAGTGAGACATCCCAGGTTTGTCTTGGCCAAATGGCACAGGTTTTGGAAGATCAGGAAGTATAGTGTATAAGTACCTTGATTATGCATAGATGAGGTCATGTTGTTGGGCCTTACTGATGGATTCCTCTTCAGATTGAGGGAAGGTGGAAGCTACATCCTTACCGAGGAGAGAGACAAGTGATCTAAGAAACAAGTCGAGATACTGTTGCTTGGTGGTTTCTGCTTTGCACAAACTACGTCGCCTATGCCACTCATGAATGTGGTCAGCGATATGTGTGGCTGAGGTTTGTTTTAAATTAGAAAGTAGTTCTAGACCATTGTCGTGGAAAATGGGTAATTGGAAGAAGGTCAGGAAGGCTTTGGCCAATGACTCAAAAGTTGTGTGGGACCCTAATTTTTCTTCGACATACCATTTGGTCGATGGGCCAGTGAATGTGCGTTGAAATAATCGTAGTCTAATTGAATCATCCATAATGCTATTGGAGGAGCACCATAGGTGAAATTTCATGACATGGTTGGCAGGGTCATCGCTTGCCTTTCCTTCGAACTTTTCTATGTCCGAAGGTAGTTTGGTGGGCATTGCAGGCCATGTGGGATCATGCAATATAGGATCATTGGTGAGTTTTCCAAGATCTGGTATGTTGAGAGAGGCCAAATATGGAATCTGCAGTGGGGGGGAGGATTATCTCTGGCCATGGTGTGGGTGTGTTGTGAACCTGACCCTTGAGGGGGGCTAGGTGGGTTGGTGCTTCCTCCTTGAGAGGAAGTGGGTCCCCCGCTTCCGTGTAAAGGAGAGCGAGTGAACGGATGACCTTGGGAAGTGGACCCAAGTAATGTATAACCAAGTAGAGTTGATCCTAAAATAGTAGCACTCACAGGAGTGTGTGAAGGAGGTGTCGATGAGTGGGCAAGACCGAACACTCCCCCTAAGATAGGAGGGAGGTTTAGCAAGCGTTGTGAACGATGGGGGTTTTGTGGTTCCCCTATGATGTTAGAAGAGTTGTGTGAATGTGTGCAAAGAGTGGTGAGAGTAATATAGAAACAAGAGCCTTTGCATTGAATGTTTACACAATATATATATCCAAATCAAACTGTAATCAGATGTGCATCATATATAAAATGTTTTGAAAAATAAGCATATGTGTGGGTAAGTGAGTTTTGTCCGTGTGGGGAATCAAAAGAAAACAAATTCTCATGTCCTAGAAGACGTAACGTCCTTCCTCTCAAATAGCACTGGACCTTCCAATAGTACTCAACAGTGGGGTCTGAAGTCACTGGAAGAGAAACTAGTGAAGGATGAAATAATTGGTTATAGTGAGGGGTAAAGGGGGCATATCCCAAAAGAGCTGGCGATATTTCCCAATAGCCACACAAAATCCAATCAAGGTGCAATTGCAGCCCACAATTGCCACCTGGGTAGATGTCCTAAA
>JZKD02S2175091.1:444742-455772 GCA_000966675.3 Picea glauca | reverse complement strand
TCCTAGATTGATCATGTGGGCATGTATGGGCCCATTACAAAACCTTTAAACTTCCCTAGTGATTTGATCTAAGAAAGAAAAATTCAAACACTATCCTATCTTTGTAGCATGTGGGTATGTATGGGCCCGTTACAATATTAATATGTGTTTGAAAAATTAAACTAAGAGGAGTCCCAAGAAGGGATGTTGTCCTCTCCTAAAGGTTTTTAATGTTCTTAAGGGAGATGAAATCATTTCACAATCTTTTTCTGATTCTCAAGATCGCTTGGAGGCACGAGAGAAGAGCATACTAAGCGATTCTGATTCTCAACTTCTAGTCTGAATGCAAGTTAAATGTGATTAAAAATGATTTCCAACTTATCTTGTGAGTCAAAACAAGCCATCCATGTGGCAAAAAGAAAAGAAGGGAAATTGATTTTATCCTCCTAAGTGCCTATGTGTTTTTGACTAACCCCTTTATATGATGAGGGGACTAAGTGTGGTGCAACTTTAAAACATGCTTGAAATCATTTTTAAGAAGGAAAATGGCCTTCCCCACATCTCAACAAATTTACAATGTGAATTTTTGCACAGGTGTGTGGGTCTCAGTGGAGACAGAGGCGCACAGAGCGCATGCGTGCGAATAGAGACAAGTCAACAGGCACACGTGCGTAGAACATAACTGTGAATCAGGCGCATGTGCACACGATGTGTGTCTGTGGGCCTAAAAACCTGTGCATATATGACACACGACGAGAATGAAAAATCCGAATGGATTTCTCTCAATTCAACTTGGAATTGGTTGGTTGGAAGGTCGGCTTAGGCCGATTAGTGTACCTGCAAGTTAAACAAACTAAAAGAAGAGAAAGAAAAACCCAAATGGGGTAGGAAATTGATACCTATCCCCAGTGGAGTCACCAATATGTTGCACCTCTTTTGTCACCTTAGTGAAAAAAATAGAGGTTCTTGCAAGCTCATTTGGGTCTGTTGAGCAGGACAACTGTAAGGAAAAGAGTTAGGGAAAGAAAATAAAAGATTACAATTAAGAATTAAACTAAGAAATGCAATAACAACTAAATTCATGAGAATAGGGACATAGAAAAAAAAAAGAACCATAAGATCCATGTCACCAATGTTGAGGCTCATCTATTAGTGAAACAATACACCAAGAAGAAAGGGGACTATAAGTCCCTTCTTCCTCCAAGGGAGGGCTCTTGGACCCCCACTAGCTAGCTCTTCTTACAACAAAGAAAAATAGAAAATGATGAAAGAACTCTTTACAAATCCACTCAATGGGTGAGATGGATTGTCCAATGCAATGGTGAAAATATGATCTTAACAAGGATGGAGTCCTCAAGAGAATAGAGGAAGCATAACATTACTTTGAATTCCTTGAAAAAATGAGGTGCATCCATGGCCTTTTTATAACATTCCTTTGGGTTATTGTTTAACTGCTTTGTAGTGTGAAAAGAGGCCAATTAGGGCATTCATAGGTCTTTGACCAGCCCACCAGTCGGATCCAGTCCATATTTGAGGGTCAAATCGGCTTGGGAGATGGACCATAAGTTGGTGGGAGGCCGACCACTCTCATAAATGCGTTGCTTAGAAGGTGCGCGGATTTTTGCGATAACAGTCGCACATTGTGCGCATGTGTGTGATTTCTACGTTCTTGTTTCGCGCATGTGCGCACACGCCCAATGTCTACATAGAGCTCTTCAATTTTCCACTACTTTGTATAGTTTTTGACCTTTTTTGAATGTTTTACTATTAATTCAGATCCATGGATGACTTCATCACTGTTTGACGATGTTGAGTTCTTGTAACCATGTGCGGATGAAATTTCAGTGATAACAATATGTCTTCCTTGTACTCCTATAGAGGTTAGATCTCTTAGGTCTGATAAATCTGAGACATATATGATTGATCTAAAGCAAATCAACCTTTCCAAAAAAAAAAAAAATCAATCATCGCAAGTTGCAATATAAGAGACACATGTCTATCATCATTGGTCATAACTCTTGTGTCCCACGATGATGCCTAAAAAATTGGGGAAAGTTGAAATTTTACATACTTCCGAGATTAGATCTAGTTTGTCTGGGTCCATAGGTCTCTATTGATCTATTTTTCAAAGATCATACTTGTCTCTGTCTGAGTTTTATTGTCACATAATCTACCTCCATTTATTATTTAGAGTGTGATTATGTGGTTTATCTTGGATTGCTTGGTTAGGCTTGTTTTCTATATGGTGATCCTGCTAAGTTAGGCAGTGAACCCAACAGATCTGAAAATATCTAGTAGTGTCTAATGTGATTTCTTTTGGATTGTCCTTCTGTGATTATTATCCATTTCTAGATCTATCTCTTTAGGTGAGTTTTGGGTGAGATATTTGTAGTGACATTGGAGTGGGATTTTTAGCATCACTACCAATTTCCTACAACCCTTTTCTTGTTGATTTGTTGGTTTTCCAGTTGCATTTTGTGTTCTTGCATAGATCAAGAATATTTTTGTATCACATTTGGAAAAGTTACAAAAACAAAAAGTATGCTTGCTTGTGAGGTTTTGAAGAATTAGAACAAGAGTTTTCATAGAGGGGCTTTCACAATGCAACATATTAGATATCATTTTTGGGGGAATAACTGCATAGAGTAAGTCATTAATATATGACCCATATCCATGATTATTAGTCGCAACTAACCAATACTTCTCATGATTTCAATATTCCACTTAACACTCATTGCATCAGGTGATGCTCACAGGGGTGAAGAAGTGGGATTGAAACCAATGAAATGAATCACATAGAATCAATCATCACTTTTGGGGCTTGCACCCGGTAACCAAGACTTCCTAGGTGGTCACCCATCCCAAGACGCCTTTGGCTCAAGCACGCTTAACTGTGGAGTTTTCCCCACAATCAAACCCACTTAGCTTGTTAACCCATTTGAAAAACCTTAGCAAGTATTGTGCCTTATGAACTATATAGTTAGAGCTCCCTTTACTCTTCTTATTTAAGCATAGAGGGGCTTTCGTAGTGCAACATATTAGATATCATTTTTTTGGGATTAACTGCGTAGAGTAAGTCATTAATATATGACCCATATCCATGAGTAATAGTCACAACTGACCAATAATTCTCATGATTTCAATAGTCCACTTAGCATTCATTGCATCGGGTGAGGCTCACAAGGGTGAATAAGTGGGATTGAAACCACTGAAATGAATCACATATCATAAATCATCACTTTCGGGGCATGCACCTGGTAACTAGGACTTCTCAGGTGGTCACCCATCCCAAGATGCCTCTGGCTCAAGCACGCTTAACTATGGATTTTTCCCCACAATCAAGCCCATATAGCTTGCTACCTCATTTGCATTATTGAATTGTTTGGTTTGAGTTCTAAAACAAATTTTGGATTTGAAGCGTGTGAATGGTTATCTGGTGTGTGGGATTACTGTTACAAGATCACAAAGAAAAAAAAAATATTTCCCTCCCGTAAATATAATTCATTGAAGTGAACAAATTTCATTTTCATCTTTGCATTGCTTGGTTGGGTCAAGAGTCATAACATCACAAAAAAATTCATCCATTTCCCTTTGACTTAAATAACATCCATAAAAATAAATTGTGTAATCTAAAATCAATTAGACATTTTTTATTTTTAGTAAACCAACATTAGATAGGCTTAGATCCTAGGAATAGGATTGGAAAGTAAACTCTCCAAGGCCATGAAAACCAAACCTAGGAGTCATTAACGAGTGAAAATACTTTTTTACAACCAGTGTGGTGGGAAGCTCCTCTAACACAGGAGTTAAGAATGAGGTCACATCGAGGAAAGTAGGGTGATTACCCCTCTTTGTTTGTTTTGGTGTTTGTGATATCACTTTGATTGCTATGTATATGGGGGTTTTGTTGGTGCCACGCCTCTGTGTGAGGTAAAGCCTTCATATATTCGGGCTTAGTTACCCTTCCCTTATGTGTAGTTGGATCTGTGACTATTGACTTGATCATTGATTGTATGGTGGTAGCCTTAGTGACCTTTCATAGGTATCCAACAAATGTGGTTGTAGGTGGGACATGCATGTATGATGTAGTACTTGGGGCAGAGTTCATTCATGGTATCAGTTCCCCCAAAGGGTGCTCACCTTAATAAAGGGTGTTTTCTCCAGTTAGGGTTGTTTCACGTATATCATCATAATTTCTCCTCATACCTTTGCTATCTAATCTTGTGGGGACTTCAACTTCCCTAGAGGGTTGGTTTTCGGAAGGCCTCCTGAGCCATTAGCTTGATTCTGTTTTCATACTAGATTTGATAGGGGTGTACTCTTTTATTATGATACCAGATCGACCTTAGTTTGAATTATGTTTGATTTACACCTATTATTTTCACTGTGGCTAAATTAATGCACCGGTCTCGTCGATTGCAAGGACTAGAACCCATCATGGAGGTAAAACCACCTCTCAAGTAGTGTGAATTAGTTGACCAAGATTTCTAAGGGTATTATCTTTGGTTTGATGAAACTAGTTTGGTTGAAGTGGAAGTGGTCAATGAAAGTCCACCAAACTTTAACCCCGCTTTAATTGATTCAAAAGTACCTCTACTTGTCCATATTAGGGATATTTTTAGTGAGGCTTTTTCTTTGTTTATCAATCCTCCCACCATGTTAGGATCAAGTGTTTCGTCCAATGTAGTTGAGCCTTCAAGCCCATCTATGAGTGGGACTAGGGGCATCCCCATGACATCCACATTACCACCCCTTATCTCCATTGGACCTACACCGTTCATGCCTTTTACTACAAGTCCCTCGATCTGGGGGACCTTGGCCATGTCTTCATTCCCATATGTTAGTATACCCAATGTTATTATTCCCATCCATTCTATTTTGATGCCCACTTATGGATCATTTTCTGATGGGGGGTCGAGCCTTGGTTTTAGAATGGGAGGTGGAACTCTTTCTACCTCCAACATTCCTATGAGTGGCCCGACATCATCAAGTATGGGTGTACCTTTCGAGTGGAACTTTTCTAGTGGTTTTAGGGTTGTCTCTAGTCATGTTGGTGGCAACAGTATGTTAGGAATATTTAACTTCCCATGGGTTAGCACACCTTTCCCTATGGGCACACCCTTTGGGGGTAACTTTTCAAATTGGAGAATCTTTCCCTTTATTAATACCGCAGGTCCCATGTGATTCTTCCATGGGCCTAATTTTGGAAACATTTTTCCTAGAGGGTCTACACCTATCTCTTGGGGCAATCCATTTAAGGGAATGTCTAGTTCAGGGAGAATTCATGCTCCTAGAAGTGTCATCATCCCTAGGGGCACACACTCTTCGATAACACCTCAACATCCATCTTGTAGTATGAATGCAGGGGGGCACAAAGTTCACTTGGGATAGAAAAGACTTAATCTCCCTCCTACTATTAATTTTCTCACACATTATTTCCTTTCTTCACAACATTATACTTACCTGATATATTACGGTTGAAAAATGAGCTTATTTATCACAACCCTTCATGGTCGGATATGCCTCAAAAACTACCCTCAGACGTACCGAAATTTGATGGAAATCTAGGAGAAGACCCCTCCACACACATTATGATGTATCACTTATGGTACACATCCAATTACTTGATGGATGGTAGTGTGAGGCTACATATTTTCCAACAATCCCTGACCATAACTGTCGCTAAATGGTACATTGAATTACAAGGTAGTTCCTTTAAAAGATTCAATGACTTTGCAATGGCATTCCTTAAAAATTACTATTTAAAAAATCGGTATGAAATAGGAATGGAGCTCTTGAATTCACTGTGTTAGGATACTGCCAATCACATTTCTAATCATATTCATGAGTGGCGACGGAGGCGTAGAATGATCAAGACCCAGATCGTAGATAAGCTCTCGATGGATTTGTTCACCAAATCCCTCCTTTCAACCATTGTCAAGGATGTAGCTATGGATAGGGCAGCTATTGAGGAGTAAGCCATTATGTGTGCCCAAAACTTGGACTTTATTTACTCTCAATTAGGTACTCTATATGAAATTATCCCCCATGCTCCTAGGTCATATACAAATCCAAAGAAACCAAACCCAGGACCCCATGTTGATGGTGTGGTTGGTTATGTTTCCCAAGCCTCTGTGAACCAGTTAGTTGATAATATGGACCACATGTCTATCTCATTACACATGTTAGCTATTATTTCTAGTTCTCAAACTACCACGGTCCTTACTCATACCTCTGAGGTGAATTTTATGCAGTTCACACAATCAAAGAATCCTCAGCAACCCATAGGAAAGAAGAAGCGGAATAAGAAAAAAAATTCCAACACTGAGAAAGGGACCACTCCCACCCAAAACACTCAGGAGGGGGGAACAAAAGAGAAAAAGAATATTTGGATCCCTTGCATGATTTTTGGGGAGGACCACCCTAATCATCAGTGTCCTCGAAAGGATGAGATCCATATATTTTTGGAATAACAAAAGGCCCCCTAGCATCTTGTTGTCTTCAGTCATCCTTTTCCCCCTCAACCTCAACATATGGTTGCCACAAATCCTACCTCTCTGCAAGGAGGCATGGCAAGTACTCCTCACCATGAGGGGTCTTCCTCAAATTCTTTTTTTTTCATGTGTTACCGCGCGCAATTTGAAAATGCAAGCCAATAACTATGACACATATGAGCCTATTCTTGTTGTGCATGATCGAGCATATTCTTCCTATACTAGTGGCCCTCTTCAAATTAAGAGGCCATATTTTGACACATTGATTTTCCTCTTTAAGGGAATTCTTCGAAGAACAACACATAATCCAAACACACATGCTTCCCACAACTACAACATTGTGGAAAACTTGACCTAGGAACCTTGTGCCATGTCTACCTTTGAAGCCCTCTGGAGATGCCCAGCATAGTGGAAAGCCTTCTTGTCTACTATAGGTGAGGTCAATCCCTCAGAGTCAAGTTTTATGACCTTTGATTCCAATTAGGTTACTTATAGGCTCTCCCATCAGGTTACTTTCTAGATGAAAGTGCGCGCAATGGGGAAACACATCTTCCAAATTGTGGTTGATGAAGAAGCACCGACTTGCATCATGTCGATTTCTTGTTGGAAGGCCATTGGTTCTCCTAAGCTCGACACATATACAACACTATTGAAATCATTTGATGGTCACATGTTCCATCCTCATGGAATAATCACCACCTTACACATCAATTTAGGTGGTGATATTGTCTATGTTTCCATAGACTTCATCGATGCACCTATTGAGTACAATTTTGTACTTGGGTGTAATTGGTTCTACGAGATGACTACAATTGTCTCATTGATATTTAGGTTCTTACGCTTCCCTCATCAAGGGAAAATAGTGACAACTGATCAACTTGTGTTTTTCACCCTAGACCTTTGATCCAATACGATGTCAAATGTACCCTTTGTCGATGATACTAAATATTCTTATATGCATATTGGTGCGGGGATGTTCAAAGATCCTTCACTTATGGGTATATTTCTCCTTCCCACACCATATCCTAATGCAACTATCACTCATATCAACATGATTTCATCGTTTACCAGTGATTCTCTTGGGTATTTTTATCCTTGGGTGGTACCTTGCCCCGAGGATGTTGATTCAGTTGGAGCATCCATGCCTCTTACTCAGGTAGAGATTGCTTATCAGGTGATCCATTCAACCTCTGGTGGCTCTAATTTATATTCCCCTCATGATGTGGATTTTGATCAGTACCCAAGGCCTTCTTGGTCCCTCACTCCTCCACCAAATTCCAATGACTTCCTAGATATTGAACTTCCATTCGAAAAAGCTATCATGGAGGTCACAGATTCACTTAATATTCTATGGGAGTATTTACACCATCACACGTATTTTCTCCCCAATTTGGAATGGTTAGAGGATGACATTAGAAATATTGTTGCCCCTGATAATGTTCAATGGTACCAATCTCCCATTATGATTCATGATGTATTTTTAGAAGGGAATTTGGCTAATATCTCCAAAACTATACCCATTGACATTTCCCAGAAGCTAGGTGTCGTGGAATACAACATGATAGGTGTTGACTATTCACCCCAATAAATTGAACTATACATGGCCCTATTCAAATAATTTTGTGATGTTTTGTTTGGTCTTATGAAAATATTTTTGGAATAGACCCCCAAATTGTCGAACATGAGACTAAGATGTGTGAAGGAGCTAAGTCGGCCTGGAAAAAGATCCGACCAATTAACCCAAAGAAAGTTGTTTCCATCAAGGTGGAGGTAGAGAAAATTCTCCATGCAAAGTTTATTTATCTGGTGTCCTTCACTGAATGGGTTTCTAATATTGTTTCAGTCGCAAAGAAACAAGGTACTATTAGGTTTTGTGTTAATTATAGGGATTTAAAAAAAGCTTGTCCAAAGGATAATTATCTATCCCCATTCATTGATCAGATCATCGATGAATGTACCGATAGTGAAATATTCTCATTCATGGAAGGTTTCTCTGGCTATAATCAAATCGAGATAAAACCAGAAGATTAGCACAAGACTGCCTTCATTTTTTCTTTGGGTACCCTTGCTTATTGAAAGTTTCCATTTGGTCTTAAAAATGTTGGAGCCACCTTCTAGAGGGCCATGTCATACATGTTTCATGACATCAAACAAATTATAGAAGCATATTTGGACTATTTGGATTCTCATTCCAAGCACCGCAAGGATCATCCTAGTCACTTGCAAGCCATTTTCGCTCGATGTTAATACTATAACATTTGTTTGAACCCACATAAATTCATCTTTTGTGTGGTGTCTAGGAAATTGTTAGGATTCATCATGTCCAAGTACGAGATCATGGTTGATCCCTTAAAGGTCGATCCTATTGTCAATTTACCTCCTCCTCATACCATTAGCCAAATCCAAGGTTTGCAAGGGAAGGAAAACTTTTTTCATAGATTCATTTCCAATTATGTCGAGATCACTAAAGGTTTTATGCACTTGTTGAAGAAGGGTGTACATTTTGTGTGGGATGACCAAGTCCAGTGGTCATTTGATGCCTTTAAGAAGACCTTGATGTTGACTCCCTTGTTGATTCCTCATGAATATGATCAGTGTTTCTTGCTCTATCATGTGGGCTCTGAATCCACCATTTCAGTGATTCTCATCCAAGAAGACAATGTGCAATGAGAACACATCATTTACCATATTATAAAATGACTTGTTGGTCCTGATCTTCGATACTCTCATGTTGAGAAGTTGGCATTAATAGTCGTACATGATTTCCAATGATTACAGAATTACATACTCACGCGGAAGACCATTGTTGCTTCTGATGCCAACCCAATGTGGCACATATTCAACCATCAGATAATTGGGGGAAAGTACTCGAAGTGGATCTTCATCCTCCAAGAATTTGACCTAGATTTTTTTTCCTCCAAGTCTAGGAAATATTTGGCCTTTGCAAAGTTGATGTATGAACTTCCCCTATTCAATGATGAACTCGTGGTCAATGACTATTTCCCTAATGAACTTGTATTTCTCATTAAATCGCCTGATCCTTGGTATGGATATGTCTTGGTATACCTCCAAACTCAGTGTTCTCATCCTCAGCTTTACCATGATGAACGAAAATGTGTAAGGCATTAGGATAGACATTAAATCATCGTGGATGATACCCTTTATCATCGAGGGGTTGATTTGATTCTTATGCATTTCCTTATCCATGAGGAATTTAAAATATTTTTAATTGATTTCCATGTTGGGGCATGTGGTAGTCATCTCTTTGGGTTGGCCACTATCGAGAAGATATTGCACGCGGACTACTTTTGGCCCATGATATTCAAGGATTATATGAACATGGTCCATAAATGTCATTCATGTAAAATCTTCACTCATAACATTCATGCTCACCCTACTGCACTCCATCCCATAGTGACCATTGGTCTCTTTTCCAAATGGGGATTTGATTTTATGACATGCAATCCTACCTCGTATAATTGTCATGGTTATATCATCATGGTTGTTGACTACTTCACTAAATGGGTCGAGGCCTTGACTACCTTTTCTAACGATGGCACCACCACTTCTCTTTTTGTGTTCAATCACATTATTTATAGGTTTGGTATTCCCAATACCATAGTGATGGACCATGGGTCCCATTTTTGTAACAATATGATGACCGAAGTAGCTATCGGGTTGGGTATTCACCATGCGAACTCGACACCCGACTATCCTCAAGCCAATGGTCAAGTAGAAGCCATTGATCGTGTCCTGAAGATTATGATTCAGAGAATGTTAGGGAAACATAAGATGAACTAGCACCTTATGTTATTTTTATCATTGTGGGCTTATTGTACCTCAGCCAAAACTACCACCGGATTTACACAATTCCAACTTGTATACGGTCTGGAGGTAGTACTACCTATTGAATGTGAAATTATATCATTAAAAATCATCGTAGAATTGTTTCCTAACACCTCCGTCGAGGAGGGGAGTCTCTTATACTTGGTCCATCTTGATGAACAATGTCAGGATCCCACCTTGGCCAATGAATCTCACAAGAAATGCGTCAAAGCCCAGTATGACAAAAAAATCCATCCTCATTTATTTTCAGAGGGTGAATTTATCTTGGTCTATGATCAGGACCATGACATGTCAGGTGCAGGTAAGTTTGAACCCCTTTTTCATTAGCCCATGTTGACTCGCAAACTCGCAAATCAGCCACCAGTCTGTAAATAGTTGCAAGGCATAATTAAAATTTTCTATTATTATGATATAATAAGTATAATTATAGGTGGAACCCCTTAGTAAGAAAGAAAGGAAGTTTATTTTAAAATATTCCCTAGGATTGAACATCACCCATATAATGATATGGTTTCAATTGCATTATACAATGATAATGCCTTCTTTTTCAGTTTCACTATGAGTCCTACTAACAATTTGTTGAACAAGAAAGGAAAAAAGTTATATCTATAAAACTCCAAGGATCTCTTATGCTCCATGCATTTCACTCATAAGATTCTATTATGAATTACATGCAGATATTATAAAGTCATAAAAGGGTTGTTTTTGTTA
>JZKD02S2175091.1:428582-444495 GCA_000966675.3 Picea glauca | reverse complement strand
TTCTATATTAGAAAGGTGACATGTTGCAATTAAAGGGTCAATATTTTAAGTTTTCAGTGCATATTGTATATGGTATAACATATGGATTAAACATTGATGTTGTCGACCACCTCACAATTACATTTTGACACCCTATGGTTGAAAATATGTTTTTTTTGTGTTATTGATGTGCTTTCAATGTGGTTTTAAATGAAAACTTGGATATGAGGTTTGATGTGAAATCTGCATCGTCATTTGAGTTCGCATTTTATGTGGCGTTCGACATGGTTATGTGGCACGAGATTTCTAGGAGACTTGGTGTTGGATTTTATCTTCTAATTTATCATTTATCTATCATGATCCTACCTTATTGTCATATATTGACTCAAGTTCAGATTTAACAAGCTCCCAACAAAATCCCTCTAAAACTATCGGCCCCTCTGGAAAACCAGAAGGCAACGCAATATATAGAGTGTATTGCGCAGTCTCACCCAAGATAGCTCTATGGGTGGCTACAATACTCAGGTGTTTTCAACCTGGGAATGAGTGGATATCTATGGTTGTACTTTGTAATCTTTATTTATTCATTTTAACATCAAATAAGTCATCTTATTCATGCATGTGAAATATCAGATCTAACTAATCACTTTATTCATTCATCTAACATTCAACACTTAATAGTAATAGAGACACATACATTCAATCATATAACACAAGTGTTATCGTGGTTCACCCCCTCTTGGGCTACATCCAAAAAGATCTCGCTCTCAAGATCTTTATTATAGTTTAGTAATATGTCACGTTGTGCATGTTTACAATCTTATATCTTACACTCTCAATGGGCTCCTCAATCCTTACGAGGTTGACTAGATCATACCAAGCTCCTTAGCCTATGATCTAACCATCAGGATCAAGTTTCTCACTGCTTCTCTATCTCACCAGCTTGTGGAAGAGTATGGTTCTTACAATTCTCTACGGTTTGTCCTCTCTTTATCTCTCATCGTCTCATCCTGCTCCTCCTCTTTCTATCCTCTAAGTACTACTTATTTATATTATTGTCTCATCATCCATTACAATATATTTCAAAATCCCTAACCCTAACATCGTTAGGTATTCCTTTCATGCGTGCCTAACATGCTTCCCTCACATGTGATGCTTTTCCTTCTAGCTATCCTTTCTTCCTTTCATGCTTTTCTTCCCAAAACTATCATTTTCCCTTGACTGGGTATGCCTCCAATAGGCCTCCAACACTGAAATGTGGATTGTCTCGAGCCACCTAATCTTTGTGTTCTTCTTCAACAACTCTTGCGAGAGTTTGGAACTTATATGTGGGTTCCCTTGCTTTTGTTTGAGCCCGCACAGTCTTTTCTCTGAGCATGTCCAATACTTGCGATGTAATCTCTTCGATGATCATCTTTGCGCAGTCTACCTAAGTTTTCACCATGTTCTTCTTTGCCTCCTCTACATGCGTAATGACTTATGCTGCTAGCTCTTAGAGAGGTTCCATTTGAGCTTGTCGATCCTTCTTGTGTGTATGTGCATCTATAAGCTCTGCTTGTAGTTTCTTTATGTCTTGTACTCCTTTGAGGCGCTCAGTGATCTTCATCATGTTTTTCCTCTGCTTGAGGTCCTAGATAGCTACGCTTATATTTTCCTCTTCCTGGTCCCACTGTTGGACCTGTTGATCCTCCTCCGTATTTTTCCATAGCTTTGTTTCTCTATCGAACAAGTTGACAAATGCACTAACTTGTCATTCCATTTCCTCCATATGCCCTGTTTCTTCCTGCTTCCTTTGTTCCTTCACCTTCGGGGAAGTAGTAGGGATGAGTTGTTCCCAGAGATTCTAGCTCTCCTTCCTGTATTGATCAATTGTTTGCACAATCTAATCAATTTTTTACGTTGGCATGGGATATGTTATTTGCGCGCACTTTGGAATTATTTCATAGGCTACAACCAATCCCTACTCGAGCTATCCACGTTATCTTTCTCATATTTGGTCTCGATCTTGACTTTCTCAAGAACCAACTCCAGCTCTTCTTTGTTGTCCTTCATGTCCTTCAACTCTACTACGTTTGTGCGTGCATGAAACTGTACCTTCTACGCGACGCTAACTTACAGTTTATATATTGCCTTGGTTGGTATCTGACTCATTACCAACTGTATTTGTGCCAGATCTTTCAAGGGTGTCTGGCCTATAATCTCATCCATGTGTAGCATGCTAGGTGTAGCGTGAAAATTCAAGCTTGTTTGTGCTATCGTCTGTATCATATCATGCTTGCTCGGTGTAGCCTTGGATCCTTCTTCTAATGCTACGAGGTTTGAATCTATTCCTCTGCCTGCCCTCTACATTTCAAAGAGATATTCTCTAGGAAATTTCTCATGTCAGCTGGCTCATCCTGAATCTGGACCCTTTGGTGTTGGGTATATTCAAAGTCCTCAAATTCCCAGTCATGGACTCTTTTGGCCACGAGATCTACATCATCCTCGGTGATGGTATATTTCGGCAGCATCTTGTACACCTTGGCCTTCTTGCACACACCTCCAGTGTGTATGATCAGCCTCTTGGTCATTCCTTATTCCTATTGGGTAGCACTTGAAGTGGTCCCTTGTGTTGTCTCAGCCTCTTTTTCCTGTTCATGTGGTGCCTAGGTGGTGTATCTTTTTCCCTCCTAGTTACCTTTCTTTGGTGCACCCCCTTTCTTTTGTTGTGTTGGCTTATAACTTGGCTTTGGCTTCTTGGGCGCAGTTTTATCTCCGAAAGGTATCTGTTCTTGCCCTGCATCAGCCTCCTTATCCTTGAGAATCTCTTGAATCAGGACTGGAACTCTCAAGTCATCTTGCGAATCCTTGATGCCCATTTCTACATCCTCTTCTTTGACACAGTATCACAGTTGTAGCCATTCCTTGTAGGGATCTCTTTGTGCTTGGATCCATATTGTATGCTTGGTCACTTTGAAGTTCGTGATGTCCTGATATTTCACAACCACTTCTATTGGTTACTGGTTTCCTTTACCATCTGAGTTATTGACCCAGGGTTCATGTCTTTTTGGTTTCCAACAAAGCCTCTAAAACTATCAACCCTCCTGGTAAACCAGAAGGCAACACAGTGCATGGAATGAATTATGCAGGCTCACCCGAGATAGCTTTAAATGGGTGGTTGTAAGACTCAAGTGTTTATAGCCTAGGATTGAGTATGAGATAGGGGTTTATTATTCAGAGCCATATACTATGAATTCAGATTTCAATCTACTATTACTCACATGTGCACATTTCTCTTTAACAGTTTATTTCCGAGGCAGCACAATCATATTCCATAACAATGCATTAACTCATTCATTAAGAATAACAATTATCTGCTGAAATAAAACAAAGATATACATGCATTCATCCCATTACATAGATATTATGATGTTTCACCCCCTCCTGAGCTATGTCCACAAATATTTAGCTCTAGGCTCTTTTATTATGGTAGTTCTGCATCTCCAGCGCCTCGCACATATAGTTCTCCTCAGACAGGTAAGATCTGTATCAGGTGAACTAGATCGCACCAGGCTCCACAGCCTGTGATCTAATCCTCATATCTTCCTTCTATCCTATGTTCTTATCTCAACAAATTACAAAAATGGTTCATAACGGTATTATATATTGCATCATCTCGTACATAAATAAGATGGAATACTACAAAAGTTGAACTAACACAAAAGAGAACCCACCTTTTCTATGATACCTATGTATCTATATTTATATATATCAGGCTCTTCAGCCATTTAAAATCATATTACCAAAACCCTAACCCTACCGACATTAGGTCTTCCTCCCATGCATGTGTGTTGTTCCTCCTCCAACTCTCACTTTCCTTGTGCATGCTTTCTTGCATGCGCGTTGTTGTTCTTCCTCTAGCTGTTACTTCAGTTTCTACATGCTTTATTTCCCATGATCATCCTTCTTTCCACTTTGGCTTGGTGTCAAAAGGCCCCCAACACTGACATGTGACTCATCCTGAGTCACCTAATCCTTCTGAGCTTCCTCGATCTCCTTTGTGATTGTCTAGAAATTTTCCTTGAGCTTTGTTGTTTTTATCAGTGCCTGTGCAGTCTTTTCCTTGATGGTGTCCACTACCTAAACTGCCATATCGTCACTCAAAAATCTTGCACATTCTGCCTGGTTCTGTGTTATCTGTATTTTATATCCTTCTGCATGTGCGAGTACTTCAGCTACCATTCCTGTAATGGATCTATCTGAGCCTGACGTTATGTTTTTGTGTTTGTGCAGTGATAAGTTTTGCCTGCATCTTCTTCATCTCTTGCGTCCCTTTGAATCGTTCTGGGATTGGTATGGTCTTATGCCTTTGTTTGAGTTCTTGGATCATTGCATTGATCCTTTCCTCTTCCTTTTCTCAATTTTGGACCTGTGGATCCTCCTCTAGCCTTGTCCAAAGTTGTTTTGCTTTGTCGAACAATTCAACTGCTGTACTAACCTGTTGTTCTATCTCCTACAGCTGCGTTGTTGCTTCCTGCTTCCTTTTATCCTTCACTACTGGTGACGTGGTTGGTATGAGTTGTTCCTGGATATTCTCAATCTCCTTCTGATATTGATCAATTGCCTACGCAATCTGATCGATCTTTTCTGCTACTGGGAGTTCATTTCCTTGCGGAGTGCTTTGGAATTTCTCAAAAATTCCTTCCACTCTTCATTCCAGGTTGTTCATGTATTCTTTTTCCTCCTCGGTTTTGATCTTGTCCTACTCACAAGATTTTTCCAGCGCCTCTTGCTACTTTGTTGATTTTTGTAGCTCGACTAAGTTTTTATGTGCATGATATTGTACCTCATGGTCAAAACTAACCTGTATTTTGTGTAGTGACCTTGATGGCATCTGTGTCAGGACCAACTGGATGTGGTCTAAATCCTTCAAGGGTTTCTTCCCCATGATTTCATCCATGTGCAGCATGCTAGGTTTGATGTAAATTGTTTTGTTTATGTGTGGCATGGAGTGGACTGGGTCTCGTTCTTCTACCTCCACTCTTTCTTTGGTTTGTATTATCAATGCTCTATGCCTCTGCTACTGCTTTCTGTCTAGACTTCCCCAAGTTTCTTGAGAAACTGTCCCATTTCTGCCATATTTTTTTTGCATTTTATCCCTATGATGTGTTGCATGATCGAAGTCTTCTACTAGGAAATCCTGGACCATTCTGGAAATCATGTCCCCATCATCCTCCATGATCATATAGTCTGGTGATGCTCATTGCACCTTTGATTTCTTGTGTGCACCTCCTGCCTACGTGGTTGGTCTCTTATTTTCCCTTGATTCCTGTGTGTTTGGATTTGGGGAGGTCTCCTGTGCTCCCTTAGCTATTTTTGGTTTTCCGTTGGTCAATTGTGTAGTCTCTTTTTGGCCCTTCTGGGTTCCTGTCTTGTTTGACCCTTCTTATTCCTGAATCAGCTTGCCTTGGCCCGTTCTTGGCTTCTTGGGCAGTTGGATTTCCAGAGGCTGTGTTTCTGTATGTTCTGCCTCTCCTTCTATTGTTGTTTCTGGTACTTCCCAAGTAATGGCTAGGATCCTCCATTCATCAAGAATTCATTGATGACCATGTTGATATCACCCTCTGTGATGCAGTAGCACATCTGTAGCCACTATTTATCTGGATCCTGACTTGGTTGTATCCACATTGTTTGGCGTGTGTCCTGGAATTTGGCGATGTCTGCATATCGCGCGACAACCTCTGGTGTTATCCTCCATGATAAAATGATATCTTTCCATATCTCCCATAGGTATTCTTCGAATATGATTATGTTCTCCCTCTTATGCCTAGCCTGCGACCCAGATCTCAGTAATAGGTATCTTGCTCCCACTGGCTATGGTCTAGTACAAAAAATTACATACCCTGGTTCTCTCCATCCCATGAAGGATATTAGGGTGATCATCCATGAGTAATGGAACTTTGTGCCTAGGTCCTGTGCATCCTTGCAGTCCTCTTGAAATAAGTTCAATAAATATGGCACCCATCTCATAGAGGTACCTTCTGCGCACTGAGCTGCAACTGTAATGGATCCTATTGGTACTTCATCTTTGTGGCATTTTATGAGAAATTTGCAAGCTAATATCTTTGCACCCAATTGTGTAGTTGCGTTGTTGATTCATTTGATCATGATGCCCCTCGTTCCCCTGGCGGTGCCATCTTTATTTTTCATTTATTCTTCCAACGATTTCTCCTTGGATTTGTCGTCTAGAATCAATGCGGGATCCATACCCCGGATTGGTAATCTTTTTATTTGCACAATAATCTCAATGGTTATGGGGATGGGTCTGTCCAGCCATATATCCCCTCCATGTGTGACTTCTAATAGTTTTTTTGATGCATGTTGTCACATACTGGCCTCTGCCAAAATGTGGTAGCTTCAGCAAACCTAAGATTCTTGTTATGTCCAACCCAACTGCCCACTGGTGTGGCTGGTTGATTGTTTATCCAAGTCAGGTTATGCCTATGGTCTGCATAAAGACGCGTTATGCAAGTTCGGGGAACTTGGTTTCTTCTGATACGTCATGGTCTAAATATTTTAGCTTCTCGATGTGATCCAGTAGTTCTAGTTCTACCTGTAATCCAGCTAGTATGTGTAGTAGAGCAATTTATGTTGCAGGTTTCTTGCAGGGTGAGCTCAGTATCTGAACTTTGTCTTCCTACTGCGGTGGCTGGTTCGAAGTTCCAGAAAGTTACGGTTGTTCCCCCATAAGCCATTCTAGCCAAGATGAGGCATTTGCAGCGGTCTCCTCTATTGGTTGACCTAATATGGTCCTTTGCGACTCATCTGGTTGCACTGTTTCTTCCATATTTTGTGTCATTCTGTTAACTTCCAAGGCTGCTTTGGTGCTTTCTGGTTGGACTTCCTGTGGGGTTTCCAGTTCCTCGTTTTGAGGTGCCTGCGTCACTGTTGACATCTTTTTTCATGGCCTCTGCTTGTGGTTTTTGAATCTCTTCCACAATCGATGTATAGTTCACAGGTAACATCTCTCAAGATGGGATCTCATCGATGTCGATGATCTCCAATTGTTTTTGTTCATTTTATTCTAGCAGTCCTCATGACCTAGTTTGAACCCTGGTCGGTCTAGTTGTATGGCCTGCTTCTGATGGCTTTGGTGGTGACTGTCAAATGTTTGTAGAGTTCAAAAAACTTCTGTGATATTTGTGGTATTTCTCTGTTATTCTCGGCTGCTAATACTCTCTCTCTGTGCTCCTTTCATGAATAGACTAGTTGCTCCCATGATCGCGTGTTGTATGGACTTGTCACGAAGCTTGTTGAGAATGATTCCTCCATTATGTGTTTAATGCATCATAACTATGGTTTCGATGCATCTATGGCGGTTTCATACTTGCCATTACACTTGTTTTTCCATCTCCCATTGGAGTGTTTAATGTGATGTCCCATCGATCCTTGTCGTGATTTAATTATGCTTAGTGTTGTACTGTCATACTGCTTTTGCCGACTTTCCATTTCCTGCTTGTTTTCCCTTCGCATTTAATTGTTGTTCATGCCTTTACCAAATTTGTGTTTCAAACTTCATATGGCCTTTCTATCTATGGCATGTTGCTTGCTTTTAATCTTGTTTCCTTTTTTTTCTCTTTTTTATTTTTTTTTTATTTTTTTTTTACTGCGTGGTAGGTGGTCGACTATCCTTATACAGATTCAGTCGGCTCCCATTGATAATTCCTCTGAGTTCTTTACCTGCTAAATATCTTAAATGTACATCTCCTCTATCTGTGACAGATTTTACCTCATATGGTCCTAGCCAATGCATTCTAAGCTTCCCCAGGTGCTGAAATGACATGTTGTCATAGAGAAATGCTAGATATCCTTCCTTGAATGTTTTCTTCTTAATGTGTCAGTCGTGCCAAGATTCGTCTCTTTCTTTCTGCACTTGTTGATGGAATCCTGCCAAGATTTTTCCTCCATTGACAATAATTGATCTAGTCTCTCCTGTACTGTGCCTTGTTATGTCATTTGTGTCATAGCTGCTACGCATAAGTTGAGTACTAAAACTTCTAATGGCTCTATTGCTTCTTGGTCATAGACTAGTTTGAATGGTGTGTGCCCTGTCAACTTTTTGTGTGTGTTCCTATACACCCATAATACTGTTGGTACTTTGAGGTCCTAGTCATCTCTATTTATGTTACATATCTTTGTCAGTGAATTCTCCAGAATTTTGTTGAAGGCTTCTACTGTGTCATTCGTCTATGGATGATACAGTGTGCTCTTTTGGTGATGAACTTCAAACTCTTCATTGATTGTGTGGATGGTGTTTTTTATGAAGTGTGTGACTTGGTTGCTCATCAAAATATTGGGCACCCAAATATAGTGATTACTTGTTCAAACAAGAAGTGTGTAGTTGTCTCTACACTGCAATCTTTTACTGGTGTGGCTTTCGCCCATCTTGTTAGGTATTACGTCGCAATGATAATGTATCTTTCCCCTGTCCTTTTGGCTGGTAGGTTAGTTGGTCCCACAAAGTCTATTTCCCATTTGTCAAATGTGTGTAATGTTACTTGTGGTCGCAATGGAATTTCATCCCTTATGTTGGGTTTGCCTACCCTTTGACAGGCATCGTATCTCTAACAATACTCTTTCAATTCATTGTGAATCATTGGCCACCATAGTCCTGCACATAATACCTTATGCACAGTAGATTTTCCTGCATAATTCCCTCATGTCATTCCCTCGTGGGATTTTGCTAAAATTCTTGGTCGTTCATGCTCTAACACATACCTTCACAAGATGCTATCTATGCCCATTTTGTATAGATTTCCTGCAATCAGTTGATATTCGGCCATGCGGACTACCAAATTCTTCTTTTGCACGGTGGTATATTCTTGTGGCACAGTACCTCTAGTCAAGTATTAAATGATATCTACGAAGTATTCATCAGAAATATGTATTGAGAATTACTGTGCATCTAGAAAGTTGTGCTCTAAATTTGTAGGTTCTTCTCCATTTGTGACCCTAGACAGGTGGTCAGGTCCTGCATTCAGTTTTCCTGGTTTAACTATTACTTCAAAATCAAATTCTTGAAATAGCAGTAACCATCGACAAATTATCTCCCCCAACACTGGCTTGTTGACTAGGTATTTGAGGGATGAGTATCTGTAAACATCTTAAAGTGTTTTCCCAATAGGTAATGTTTGAACTTCTACAGTGCATAAACCATGGATAAGCCTTCTCTTTCTGTCGTGTTATAATTTTGTTCTGAGTCTAATAAATTTCTTCTTGCAAATGCTATCAGGTGATCCAAGTCTCCTACTCCTGGTTGTGCTAAGATAGCTCCTAGTGCTATCGTTGATGCATCTACATGCACATGGAATGTCTTTTCCCAGTCTGGAAATACTAGTATTGGTGCAGTAACCATCTTTTCCTTCAGGGTATCCAAACCGTGTTGACACTCGTCATTCCATTGATACTTTGATTCCTTCTTTAACATCTTTTCCATTGGTGTTGTGATCTGCATGTATCCTTTGATGAATTTCCTGTAGTATCCTGTGTGCCCTAACATTTCTCTTACCTGGCGGCCTGTTTTTGGTTCTAGTAAGTTAACAATCACTGCAATCTTTGTTGGATCCCCTAGAAATCCTTGTTTGCATACTATATGGCCCAATAGTATCCCAAACGGTGTTCCAAATATGAATTTCTTTATGTTCAGTGATATATGGCATTGTCTACATATTTCTAACATTAATCATAAAAATTCCACATGTTTTTTCAACAGACTATAAACTGTCCATTCATCCAGGTATAATTCGAGAAACTGATGGATGAATTCCTTAAATGTTGCGATGACCACTCTGGAGAATATTGTGGGTGCATTCTTCATTCCAAATGGCATGACTATGTACTGATAAGATCCCCATTCCATCAAAAACATGGTCTTGTGTTTGTCCTCCTGTGTTATCTTAATCTGATCGTAGCCTGAGAATCCATCAGTGAATGAGTAAGATTCATGTCCCCCCACATTCTCTAACACTTCATCCGTGAACGGTGTAGGGAATGGGTTGTGTAGGAATGCATCATTCAACTTCCTAAAGTCGACACATATATTGATCCCTCTTCCTTATTTCTTGTCCTATAATACCATTACGCTTATTCATTATGATTCCTAGACTAGTTCGATGATGATGGCTTCGAGCATTCTTTCGATCTCATCTTTAAATTTATGTTTATATATGGGGTTCAATCTATAGGGTCGTTGTCTAATAGGTATCGCTTCAGGTTTGAGTGATATCTTCATCTCTCCTAATTCTTCGGCTATACCCTTCATCTTTGTAAATGTTGTGGGAAAAAGGTCATTATACTCATACAACAATTCTATGATGCTTTCTATTGTTTTCTCATCCTAGTAATCTCCAATGCTGGCCATTTTGGGCTACTCAGATGTCCCGATGTTAACTTTATTTAACTTGATTGGCACGGATATGAATTTTGACTCTATGGGTGGTCCTTCCACATATCTTTCGCCTTATACTTATTCGATCTGAATATCGCGTGGATCATCTTTATCTAGTGCTTCTTCCTGTACATGGTAACATGACAGTAGTTCCTTGACTATTTTTTTATTCCACTGTTGCTCTTCTGTGTTAAATTCTATTTTCAGTTCTTTGATGAATATTATTCCTCTGATTCATTTGAGGGTTGTGTCTATGTCGGTGTTCTCATGCTCGAATGAGAAAGTGATTGTGAAGTTCTATTGCAATGTCCTCAATGTTCTAGTTCCTTTGCTCAATTCCTGGTCTATATACCAATTCCTTGGTATGCCCTCTAAAGTATGTATGAAGTGATGAGGCCATTCCTCTGGTGGTGTCATTTTCTATAGCATTTTTCACTTCGCCAAGTGTTTCACTGGTGCCTCTTGTACTTCGTATTTATGTTGTTTGGTGTATTCTTGTTTTGCGCCAGACCTTATGCACAGTAATTGCTTACATTGATATTAGTCTGTGATGGTCTCTTTATGTGTGCCCCACCATCTTGTGGGTGTGGCCTTGAGTGTTAAGTCAAGTTCTAACAGTTAATGGTTTTCTAATACTTCATCTTCATATTGTGTCAAGAATGTTTCCAAATAATTTTGTCCATGGAAACTAGGTGGTTATCTTATTTCTATGCCTACCCATATTGTTGTGCAATCTATTCTTGCACATCTTCTCGTGGATACGTCATGTATTCTTTGTTGCCAATTTTCTAACCCAGTGTCTAAGTCTATTGCGCTTGAAGTAATGCTCCGCAAATTGAGTAACCCATCTTTAGTTGGGTTGACATAATCCTCATCGCACATAGTTGTTCTGTGCAACTGGTCGATCTCCTCTAAGTCCAGGCCAGTGGGTTCTACAAAACTCTCCCCTTCTGATGGATCTAGTGGTGCTATGACCCTGTATATTCTCTAAATTCAAATGTCATTTCCCTAGTTTTTAAATTGATTATGGCCTGGCTATCAAATACCCAATCCAGACCAAGCAATGTCAGGTAAGGTGTTGTGTCATCCACTATTTCAATGACTTCAAAGTCTTCTTTAGTGTGCACTCCATCAAGATCTACTGTCACTCCTTTTAGTCTACCTATTGGTAGGACTATATGCTTATTTGCTAGTTTCAATTGGACATTTGAGTATCCCGGTGTTGGATCTCCCATCCATTTCCATGTCTTCTTTGGTAATACATTCACTTCGGATCCTAGATCTAGGATGATGTCTCCCATGCTTAAATCCCAAATGTTAGAATTCAATCGAAATTCCCTTCTTGTTCTTCTTCTTGTGTGTAAGTGGTTAACAGTTTTTGGTTCTATATTTTCTTTCGTCTCGTTGCTACATTTCTTTAGTATGTTTTGCAATATTTTCATATATGAAGGATCACTTAATACTTATATGCATGATTGCAAAAATCCTTTGATTGTACTTACTTTTCCCTTGGGTTTCATTCCGTTGGTATGATCTAGTGAGGGCGGCATCTCACATTCTGTGGCTTCCTTGAATGGTTGTGCAGTTAAAGTCGAAGTTGTGTCCTCCTTTTGAAATTCTTGACTAGCTTCCTTAAAGGTCTCATTTTATTTTTCTACGTCGAAATGATTCTTGGGGTCAGTGTTCTTCTTTACCCATTGGTTTTGCGTCGGTTCCTATTGAACTACACCATTTTCTTTTTCCGTTCCTCCATGAGTGACTATATTGATGTTTCATTCGTCATCCCTTGCTTCGGCTGAAATCCACTGGACATTCTGATTGTTTTGTTTCCTCTTTTCCTGAATATTTACTAGTAGTGTCGGGCATTCCTCCATATCATGGTCAAATGCACGACAATACATACAAGTTGTTGGCAGAAGTGGACATTCCTGTGCATAATTTGCTGACAATTTGCTAACAATTGTGAGATGTGATTGGTCCTCCACTGCATCTGAAACCTCCTTTGGCTTGTCCTCCTCCTCAATAGCCTGCTCAATTGCCTCTCAGTGCATTATACTGTGGTGCCTGATTGTACTACATGGTATTGTATTGGGGATGTGTCGGGTTATACTGTGGATGCACGTTATTGTAAGGTTGTTGTGAAGTATTGTACTTCTCCTACGTAGTGTTATATGGAGCTGGGGCTTGATTGAACTGTGGCGTTTCTTGCCCAGTCATCATTTCAGCATGTACCCTGTATGCATATAATGTTCTCTTCCGCATCAGCTCCATAGTTCTAAAATATTTGTCATCATGGCCTACTGACTTACAAAAGGTGCAATATGAATTCTTTGGAACTGTCTCATATTTCTACATCATCGTGTAGTGTTAGGGGTCGTGACCCAGTTTCTTTCATATTTCACACCATAATCCTCCCTGTGGTATCGAATTTGGCATACCTGTTTCCATATACTGAGCGAATGTTGGGAATTTGGTGATCCGGATTTTATGAGAAGAATGAAATGACTACAAATTATTAACAGGTTCTTAACAAAAAATAATAGAGATACAGTAAAACTGGTTTTCTATTCAATAAGGAAATAAGTTGAAACTGTAAAATGCAGCAGAAACAATCTTGTTGAAATGATGGCGGCTTATCTCTGAGAAGATATGTGATAGTTGCACTCATTCATAAGAACATGGTTAAAATGAGGCTATGAAGGCATTTTTACAATAAACAAGAATTCCCAAAACCCTATACATCCCAAAACCTAACCCTAGGAGATAAAGTGCCAAAATTCATGTGGGCCTCGTTTGGGTAAGTTAGTACATCAACTTCCTGAGGTCGTAACATTTGCATACGATCTTCGTTTTAGGCGTATGATATCCTGTTGGAAAGGTATTGTTGAGGATATTAATTTTGGGGGTTCAATCATTCCTTTATCTATAATTGAGAAGCTCAATCCCAAAAAACCTTCATTTAGGCCCTCAAAATGGCCCCGGAAGTTAAAACTGCTAAAAATAGTAAATTGCCAAAATTGTCATAAAATTGTTTTGACCTAGTTGGAAAAGGTGGGTGGCCACCGATATCCACCTGGATCAATCCTCCCTCCTTAGGAAGAAATGGTATCCATTGCATTGATTTCCCCCATCAGATGAGGAATTTTTTGTTGAATTTGGCCCCGGGTGAGCCACTTGCCTTGGTGCAGGAGTTGCCCTACTTTGATGACTCGATAAAGTTGGATCCTTTGTTGTTGAGTTCCCTTGATCTATATGTCCACAACCTTATCATTGGATTCCTATTGTATGTAGTCGGTTTTGAGCTCTGTTGGTCTCAGCTGCTCTGTTATGTCTGAGGTGTCCAATAATGGTGGGAAATAAGGGCGAAGGAGATCCACATTGAACACTGGGTGCAGGCCAAGGAAAGGAGGAATGTTGAGCTCAAAATAATTATCCTCCATGGCCTTGGTGATGGTGTGCAACCCATAACAGAGTGGGAGAAGATTCCAATGGGGTTATGTAAGGTATTCTTTCTGCAAGTGCAACCAAACTTTGTCGCCCACCTGAAACTTATGTGGCACCTGATGTTGATCATGGCGTTGCTTGAACTTGTCATTGGACTTTTGTAGGATATATTAAACCTATTAGCAGATGTGTTGGATCCACTCAATGAACTGGGTGGATTTTTTAGCTTCAATTGGATTAGGATTTGATTCAGTCGAGGTGACCGCAAGGGGAAGTGCAACATCTATGGGACCCAATGGTTGGAATCCCAACCCCACTTGAAAGGGGTTGTGGTCGATTGAGCTATGCAAGGCTTGGTTGTAGCTATGTTGGACATAGGGAAGGATCTCATCCCATGTGTGAAGGTTATTTGAATTATACATGCGAAGGATGTGCCTAATCATTTGATTGAAAACCTCGGTTTGGTCATCTTTCTGGGGGTGGAAGGTCGTGGATTTGGTGAGCTTGGTGTCCAGTAGTAACTAGAGGCTCGAACAAAATGTGCTGAGAAATCAACTGTCCTGATCTGAGACAATGGTTTGTGGGATTCCAAAATTTACCTAGACTCGTTCAAAGAAGATCTTGCCAATGGCCTCTGTTGTGATGTTCTTATTACAGGCAACCAGAATCACCATCTTAGAAAAGAGATCAACAACCACAAAAACACAGTCATTTCTCCACTTGGTTGACGGGAGGCTTGACATGTAGTCCATTGAGATGGATTCCCATGGCCTGTTAGAAGTAGGAAGAGGGGTGCATAGGCCCTGTTTCTTAGTTTTCAGTTTGGAAATAGCACAGGCAATGCAGGACCTGATATACTTGTTGACCTCCTATCAAAGTTTCATCTAGTAGAAATGTTTATGTAGCATCTCCACTGTCTTTTCAATGCCGAAGTGTCCTGCCACCCGACTATAGTGGGATTCCCAGATAAACTTCGCGCTTTCTCTTTATGGAACACAAATATGTCCCATATGACACAACAACCCATCCTAAATATGGAAATTATTGACAATTGTGTTTGCACCCAACATTTGGTAGGTGATGGTGAAGTCCGGGTTTGTCTCATAGAGTTGGGGCCATCCAGAGGTCTCATGGCCATAGGATTACAGCACCATCGTGAGTGCCAAGGCTGGCAGTCTGTTGAGGAAATCAATGAAGCAATTGGTGCTTCATGTTTTATACTTGATGTTGAGGTGGAATTGTTGCAAGTATGTGGACCACTTTTGATGGTGATCATTCTGCAATTTTCCTTATGTCTGCATGAACTGCAATGGCTTATGATCAGTGTGGATGACTATCTCCTTCCCAAGAATGTAATGTATCCACTGTAAGTAGGTTTTCACAATGGAGTACATTTCTTTTTCATAATTAGGGTACTTACAGACAGCATCTGATAGTGTCTCACTATGATAGGCCACGATGTGGCAGTGCTGAGTGATAACGACGCCCACCGCATAGTCTAAATCATCTGTCTCGATCTCAAAGGGTTGTTGTAGGTATGGTAGTGAAAGTATTGGGGTTGAGAAGAAGTTGTAATAACCGTCATTTAATTTAAACTACCAAGAATTAAAACAGAGCAGTAATTTTGAAATTCACTCAACTTTGCATAATAAATCTGATATTACAATAAATAAAATTTATTAACAATTTCATTCTAAAGATCCATAACTAACCTTAATCTGATGCTGCCTCCTTAGCTTGAATCTGCTCCACAGCAGCTTGCTCCTGAAGACACCCCAAAACCAGCCACCCTACCGACTAGTACGCCTAGCCCTAGGACATCTATGGACGTCCTATCCCTCCGAGCCCAAAACCCCTCAACCCCGGTGCACTGTAAATCCCACTGTCAACTAACTCTGTCCCAATGCTTCAAAATAAATCCCTCTCTCGTCGAATGCATGAATGAATCCCCCTCTCCATAACCCTTCTCCTTCCCTTATGCCTCCTTCACCACCCTCGCACCTTTACTCCCCACCAAACACCTTATCCATTGATTAATGCCTTATCTGTTCATTTATTTCTTAT
>JZKD02S2175091.1:399467-418352 GCA_000966675.3 Picea glauca | reverse complement strand
TTTCTGTATTGGTTTGAGTTATCTCTTGAACATTGTATAAGCTATTTATGATAAGGAAGTTTTTGCTGGGTTTTCTTCCCCTAGAGGATTTCCCAGGATAAATGTTGTGTCTCTTATGGATGTGTATTTCTCAGTGATCTTGTTCTTATTATGCTCTTATCTTATGAAATGAAAAGAACTATAATAATGGCATAAGCATTAACACTTCAAACTTCGGTTGTCTAAACAGTGTTGTTCTCTTTGGTGTATTAGTCACACACGGGTTTATGGGTTCCACACTGACATTAATATGGATAGGATGGTTGCCTTCTCCTCCCATTCTTGGGACTCTTGTCGTCCTCTCATATGTTGCATGCAGGATTTCCTCAATCTTCTCCACAACCCAGAGATCCTCTACCTCTTCCTCATCGCTCGTCAAGCCTTCCCTCATGGCTACGGATCTCTTCTTGGTATTCACCTTATATTTGTATGGTACTCCACTACGCATTGTTCCTAATGATGCCAATATCCACTTGAGTTGGTCGTCATCCATCATGATCAGGTCCAAGGGTTTCTCCTCCTTGCATTTATCATTTCCTCCTTCCATTTATCCTCTCTCTATCAATGTTTCCCCCCTTCCCCCATGCACACAGGGAATTTTAGTTGCTTGATTCCATTGTCATTAAACCTTTGTTATATAGCAATATCTTAATAGAAGTATACAAGGATTGAATGTACCTTCTGCGAGGTCCACATAGATATTATTGCTCTGCTACGTTGTATGACTTCACTGTGTCAACTGAAAATTCTGTGATGAAACCTGCCACAATACTGTCAAGCCAAAAGTCTACTACATGGGTGAATTTGTTGTTCACCTGTTGTACCTTCTCAATTTGTACCGAAGTCCAATCTAGCTGTTGAATCTGGTTCGTCGCGTGGTTATCCTTCAACCTTAGTATCCACTCCTGTAGTAGATGCAGAAAATCACAGAAAAAGACTTCATGTAAATCAGTAAACATGTATTTGTCCAGATATTTGCGAGGTGTGATCCTAGGGTTTCTATTGTCTTTCTGTGCAAAATCTAGCTCTTTGGTTCTCAACTAGCCTTCGATTTATGCTTTCGTGGGGTTCTAAGGTCTCAACATTCCCTTCTAATGGCTCATTTCTCTTCTTGTTTTGCTCGTTCTTTTCTCGTTCAATCTATATCATCTACTCACTCCTCTCTTGTTTCGCTCGTTCTTTTCTCGTTCAATCTATCTCATCTACCCAATCCTCTCTTGTTCCTTTTTACACGGAAACAGAACCATTTGTTGGTTATTAGTTTCCTTTACCATATGAGTTATTGACCCAGGGTTCATGTCTTTCGGGTTTCCAACAAAGCCTCTAAGACTATCGGCCCTCCTAGTAAACCAGAAGGAAACACAGTGCACAGAATGCACTGTGCAGTCTCACCCAAGATAGCTTTAAATGGGTGGTTGTAAGACTCAGGTGTTTATAGCCTAGGATTGAGTATGAAATAGGGGGTTATTATTCAGATCCATATACTACAAATTGAGATTGCAATCTACTATTACTCATGGGTGCACATTTCTCTTTAACATTTTATTTTCGGAACAACACAATCGTATTCCATAACAATGCATTAACTCATTCATTAAGAATAACAATTAACTGCAAAAAGAAAACAAATATATACATGCATTCATCACATTACACATATATTACCATGGTTCACGCCCTCCTAGGCTACATCCACAAAGATTTGGCTCTAGGATCTTTAATTATGGTAGTTCTGCATCTCCAGCACCTCGCACATATAGTTCTCCTCAGATTGGTAAGATCTGTATGAGGAAAACTAGATTGCACCAGGCTCCACAGCCTGTGATCTAATCCTTATATCTTCCTTCTCTCCTATGTTCTTATCTCAACAACTTACAAAAATGGTTCATAACAATATTACATATTGCATCAACTCGTACATAACCAATATGGAATACTACAAAAGTTGAACTAACACAAAAGCAAACCAAACTTTTTTATGATACCTGTGTATCTATATTTATATATATCAGGCTCTTCAACCATTTACAATCATACTATCAAAAACCTAACCCTGCTGATGTTAGGTCTTCCTCCCATGCATGCATGTTGTTCTTCCTCTAGCTATCGCTTTCCTTGTGCACGCTTTCTTGCATGTGTGTGTGTTGTTCTTCCTCTCGTTGTTACTTCAATTTCTGCATGCTTTCTTTCCCATGATCATCCTTCTTTCCACTTCGGCCTCGTTCCAACAAATTCTAGCGTAATCCACCAAGTGTTGGAAATGCTTTCTTGCAGGTCGTTGTAATACCCTGCGAGCATGCCTGCATTTGCACTTTTGGTTATGGAGTCTGAAGTGATCCCCAATGATATGTATCACATTGCACGAAAATGAGTGGTTCACTCACAAAATTATGTATACTTAGGCTCCCTCCATCCGACCAAGGCAATCAAGATGAGTAGGCAAGAGTAGTGGAACTATGTCCCCATATTCTATGCATCTTTGCAATCCTCAAGGAACATGTTTAACAAGTATGGGTCCTAGATAAGCATAGTTCCATCCGCGCACTATGTTGCAGCTACGATGACCCCAGTAGGGACTTTCTCCTTGAGGCACTTCATGAGAAACTTACACACCATGTGTTTGGTGGCCAACCTTGCTACTGCATCACTAATGCACTTAATAATAATTCTTCGTGATCCTCTTTATGTGCCATACATATTTTTCATCTCCTCATCCAATACCTTCTCCTTTGTCTTGTCATCAAGGAATTACGTGGGACTCTCCCCCTGAGATGAAATCCCTGTAATAAAAGAAATGATCTCTACGTCTATCAAGATAGGCTCTTCCACCCATATGTATCCTATGTGGGTAATGCCATCAGCTGATTGACGTAGTTATTTACATCATGGCCCCTTCCAAAATGTGGGATATCCAACAGATTTAGAATCCCGGTGTTGGCCAGTCCAGCTGCCCACTGTTTCGGTTGGAAAATTGGATCGTCAAAGGGTCCTATACCCATGTTGTCTAGGTAAACTTGCTTTTAAAATTCAGGAAACTTTTCCATGTTAGTCACATAGTGGTCTGATTACTGTAGTTTTTCCATGCATCCTAACATGTTAGTCGTGATACGCACCCCTTCTGGAATGTGTAGTAAGACTATGGTTGTTGCAACCTGCCTGCGTGATGATCTTGCTACTAGTTGCTTGCCCTTCCACTGCGGTGGTTGACTCGAGGTTCCAGCCTCCATTTTTCTCTCCTATGTATATGCCTCTGGCCTGCCAGTGATATATTATACTATACCCTCATGTTGTTTCTCCAGCACTTCTATTTTTTACCTTTCTGGCGCGGTCGCTTATGTCTAGTTTGGGACCATCCCATTAACCCTCGGGGCCTCTATCAGGGTTTTTTAGGGTGCGAAGGATTTCCTATGTCCTTGGTCTGTTGGTTTTGTCCCACTTCCGGCATATCAATGTCTATGCCCATTGTTGTTTTTTGTTGGGTTTCCTCCACCACAAGTGTGGGTCTCTCTGGTTCAATATTGGGTGAAAGGATTTCTTCCAAGTTGATGAATTTGGTAGACTATGCCAGTTCCTGTCCAATTCCATGTGGTTGTTGTAGTGATCCAAGGTTTCTTTGAGGTCATCTGCAAGCTTGGATCGACGCACCTAGATTGGGTGGTGCCATGGTGATTAAGATGGTCTATGTTGAGCTAGTTCATTTTGTAACTCCTGCTAACTCACTCTTTGCTTTGTATACTCTATTTCTATGTGCTTTCTCAATTCATAATAACCCTTCCATTTCTATCATGCTTTCCTTATATAGCAATTGTGTGAAACTTCTCAAAGAAGTTACCTGAGTTGTGGTTTAAATGAATTGGTGCTTCTTGTGTGCCTTCCATTGAATTCCCTTGACGTCGCCAATTGGGGTGATTAATGAGACGTCCCATTGAACGTTCATGTCATTCAATTTTGATAGTCACCGCCAGTTGGCACCTGCTTGTCATAGCCGCCATTTTCGCAATTTCCACCTTTTTCTGACCATTGGTCCTTTTTTGGCGTGCTCACATTTCCCAGTGCGTGTGATTTTGTTTGGCCAGTGCGCATCAACATTTTTTTTTCATTGTGCTACCTCTCCTTTAGCTTGGTTTTGTCTTTTGATGTCTGTCGTAGCTCCCCCTCTGTTTTTGTGTGCAATCCTTTGTTATCTGGTGCATTTTTTTATTTTTTTATTTTTTTTAAGTGTTAGGAGGTCGACTATCCATATACAGCTTCATTAGACTCCCATTGATCATTCCCCTGAGTTTTTTTCCTCCAAATCCTTCAAATGTACATCTCCCCCATCTATGGCAGTTTTTACTTCATATTGTCCCAACCAATGCATTCTGATTTTTCCTGGGTGTTGCAAAGATTTACTATCGTACACCAAGACTAGGTCTCCCTCCTTGAAACTTTTCCTCTTAATATGTCTATCATGCCAATATTTTTCCCTTGCTTTCTATACCTCTTGGTGAAACCCTACTAGAATCATATCTTCTTCCATGATCATCAATCGACTTATCATTTCTTGTATTGCGCCTCACTCTGTCATGTTGGTAATTTCTTCTATGTGCAGACTAGGTACCAAAAACTCCAATGGCACCACTGCTTGTTGTTCATACACCAATCTAAATGGTGTATGCCTTGTCAATTTTTTGCATGTGGTCCTATATTCCCATTGTACTACTGGTATCTTCAAGTCCCAATCATCCCTATTGATGTTGCATATCTTTGTCAATGCATTCTCTAGGATATTATTAAAGGCTTCCATTGTTTTATTTTCTTGAGGATGATATGGTGTACTCTTTTGATGATAAACTTCGAACTCCTCGGTCATAGCCTTGATAGTGTTGTTAATGAAGTGAGTGCCTTGGTCACTCATCAAAATCCTTGGGCATCCAAATCTAGTGATCACTTTCTCAAACAAGAAGTGTGATATTGTCTCTGTGCTACAGTCTTTTACTGGTGTTGCTTATGCCCATCTTGTTAAGTACTTTGTTGTAGTAATAATATACCTTGCTCCTAATCTTTTTACTGGTGGGTTAATTGGTCCCAAAAAGTATATTTCCCATTTTTCGAATACTTTCAAGGTTACTTGTGGTATCAGGGGAATCTCATCATGTCTATTCGATTTTCCAACCTTCTGACATACATCGCATCTCTAGAAGTACTCCTTTGAGTCTCTGTGAACAGTTGGCCACCATAGTCCTACGTGCAATACCTTCTCCATGTTAGGTTTTCCCGCATATTGTCCTCCTTCTATTCCCTCATGGGCCTCTTCTAAAATCCTATGTCTTTCATGTTCTAGTACACATATTATCAAGATGTTGTCTGCACCCATCATGTATAAGTGTCATGCAATCAATTGATAGTTTGCATCTCTAACTACCAGATTTTTATTTTGTGCAGTGTTGAATTCTTGTGGCGCAGTCCCACCACTCAAGTATTGAATGATGTCTGCAAAATATCCATCATCTACTTGGACTAAAAATAACTGTGCGTCAGGAAAGTTGTCCTCTGGATTCATAGGTTCCTCTCCATTGGTGATCCTTGATAGGTGATTCGGCCCTGCATTCAACTTCCTTGGTTTGACTATCACTTCAAAGTCAAATTCTTGGAACAACAATAATCATATACAAATTCTCCCCCCAAACATTAGCTTGTTGACGAGGTATTTGAGAGTTGAATAGTCTGTAAACATATTGAAATTTTTTCCCAATAAGTAGTGTTTGAAATTCTGAAGCACATAGGCCATAGATAAGCCTTATCTCTCTGTGGTATTGTAGTTCTGTTTCGACTCTGACAGTTTTATTCTAGCAAATTCTATAGGATGGTCCAACTCCCATGTTCCTAGCTACACCAGAATAGCTCCAAGTGTTATGGTTGATGCATCTACATGCACATGGAATGTATTTTCCCATCTAGGAATACTAGTATTGGTGCAGTTACCATCTTCTCTTTTAGAGTGTCCAATCCTTGTTGGCAGTCCTCATTCCACTGATTCAACTTGTTATATTTTCTCAACAATTTCTCCATTGGTGCAGTGATCTGCGCATACCCTTTTATGAATTTCCATTAGTATCATGTGTGTCCCAACTTTTCTCTTAACTGACGTATTGATTTTGGTGGTGGTATATTAATGATTACTGCAATCTTGGTAGGATCTACTAGCAAGCCTTGTTTGCATACTATATGGCCCAATAGTATCCAAAAGGGTGTTTCGAAGATGCACTCATTGATGTTTAATGATATCTAACACTGCATGCATATTTATAACATCAGCCTCAACACCTCTACATGGTATTTCAACAGACTATAGACTGTCTAGTCATCCAGATATACCTCTAGAAGCTGGTGGATGAATTCTTTGAATGCAGCTATGACTACTCTGGAAAATATTGTTGGTGCATTATTTATCCCAAATGACATGAATGTATACTGTTAGGGCCCCCATTCTGTGGAAAACGTGGTCTTGTACCTATCTTCTGGGGCTATCTTGATCTTATAGTAGCCTGAGAATCCGTCCGTGAATGAGTAAGCTTCATGGCCTCCTATGTTCTCCAATACCTCATTTGTGAAAGGAGTATGGAAAGAGTCATGTAGGCAAGAATAATTCTATTTCCTTAGGTTGACACATATCCCTATCCCTCCCTTCTTCTTCTCTTGAACTACCATAGGGATTACCCATTCAGATTCCTCTACTGGTTCTACGATTCTAGCCTCCAACATCCTATCAATTTCTACTTTCACTTTTTTCTTATATATTGGTTTTAGTCTATATGGTCTCTATCTGATCAGTATTGTCTCAAATCTAAGAGGTATCTTCATTTCACCTATCTCCCTTGTTATTCCTTTCATTTATGTGAATGTTTTTGGGAACAAGTTGTTGTACTCACGCCATAACTTTGTTATGCTTTCTATTGTTTGTTCATCCTAGTAGTCTCCAATGTTGGCCATTTTGGGATTCTCAGTTGTCCCAATGTTGACTTTATTCACCTTGAGTGGCACCGAAAATACTTTTGATTCTAGAGGTGGACCTTCCATCTCTCTTTCACCTTCAATTTCCGCTATCCAAATGTCATCTTCATTTGGTGCTTCTTCCTGCACATGGTATCATGACAATAATTCTTTTACTGTCTATATGTTTCGTTGTTTCTCTTCTATTATGAGTTCAAATTCTGGTTCTTTAATGAATATCACCCCTCTAATTCGTTTAAGTGATGAGTCTATGTCGGGGTTCTCATGTTCAAATTAGAAGGTGACTATAAAATTATGTTGTAATACTGTCCAATTTGTATTTCCTCTATGCAATTCCTGGTTTGTATACTAGTTTGCTGGAATCCCTTCTAATGTGTTAACAAAATGATGAGGCCATTCCTATAGTGGTGTCATCCTCCATAGTGTTTTTCATTTATCCAATTGTTTTTTTGGTGCCCCCTGTCTGCCATATTTTTATGGTTGGTTGGTTCCTTGTTCTGGGCCAAATCTGATGTGTAGTAACTACTTACATTGGTACCAGTTCTTAACCATATCTTTGTGTGCACCCCACCATCTTTTTCAATTCAATCTACTGCACTGTAAGACTTCATTGTATCTACTGCAAATTCTCTGATAAAACCTGTAACAATCTTGTCTAACCAGAAATATACTACACACATAAATTGATTATCAACTTGTTGTAACTGCACGAACTCTATAGGATTCCACTCTAGCTATCTGATCTGATTTGTAGGATGGTTTTATTTCAACCTTTTTATCCACTCCTACAATACATGCAGGAAATCACAGAAAAATACTTCATGCAAGTCATTGAATATGTACTTGTCCAGATACTTGGGTGGTGTCAACTTCAGGTTTTCGTTATCTTTTTGCACAAACTCCATCTCCTTTGTTTTCAACCATATCTCTATCTTTGCCTTCATTGTATTCCATGGTAATAACATCCCCTTTTAGATTGTCATTCTCTTAACGTCGTGTTGTTCGATCTATCATTTTTTTGACGTGTCTTCCACAAATCTCATTCACTCAATCCCCTCATGTTCCCACCAACTAGAAATGAAACCATTTGTTGGATTTTATCTTCTACTTTATCATTTATCTATCCTGATCCTACCTTACTGTCATAGATTGACCCAGGTTCAGATTTAACAAGCTCCCAACAAAATCCATCTAAAACTATCGGCCCCTCTGGAATACCAGAAGGCAAAGTAGTTTATAGAGTGTACTGTGCAGTCTCACCCGAGATAGCTCTATGGGTGGCTTCAATACTCAAGTGTTTGCAACCTGGGAATGAGTGGAGATCTGTGGTTGTACTTTGTAATATTTATTTATTCAGTTTAACATCAAATTAGTCATCTTATTCATGCATGTGAAATATCAGATCTAACTAATCACTTTATTCATTTATCTAGCATTCAACACTTAATAATAATAGAGACACATACATTCAATCACATAACACAGGTGTTACCATGGTTCACCCCCTCTTGGGCTACGCCCAAAAAGATATGGCTCTCAATCTCTTTATTATGGTTCAGTAATATGTCATGCCACACGTGTTTACAATCTTAGATCTTACACTCTCAACAGGCTCATCGATCCTTGAGAGGCTGACTAGATCACACCATGCTCCTTAGCCTGTGATCTAACCCTCGGGATCGAGTTTCTCACTACTTCTTTAGCTCACCATCTTATGAAAGAGTATGGTTCTTACAATTATTTTCCTTTCATCCTCTCTTTGTCTCTCTTTGTCTTGTCCTTCGCCTCCTCTTTCTATCCTCTAAGTACTACTTATTTATATTCTTGGCTCATCAACCATTACAATATATTGCAAAAACCCTAACCCTAGCATCGTTAGGTATTCCTTTCATGTGCACCTCACATGCTTCCCTCGCACATGCAGATTTTCCTTCCATATGCCATTTCTTCCTTTCATGCTTCTCTTCCCAAAAATAGCATTTTCCCTTGACTGGGTCTGCATCCAACACTTGGCAATATTCTATATCTGTGATTTGTTGAGGATGGAGAGTGGAATATGAGATGGATTAAAAAATCAATTTGTTGATCATTTTTTAAGAACGTGGCATCCCATGCATTCAATTCATGAGACGTGGACATTTACTCATTGAGGTATACCACCCTGTGTTGGGGTTTTGGCATTTCATTTTGATTTCATGTGGGTAGAGTAACATTCTGGTTCTAGAGCTTGACTATGCTAGTTGTGGTAACTGGGAGACTAGTTTTTCAGAGATATTTAAAGCACCAAGGAAAGGTATCTCTATTCTATCTCATACCCATCAAATGCATTTATTTTTGCAGTAACATATTTGGAATAGCTATGCTTGAGTGGTAAATGAGTATGTGTGTTTTGACCATCTTCTAGATTTTGTTTTGTCACTCCTAAAGAAAATGTTCCTTGTTTTATTTCTCTATAATAAACCCTCGTACTAGAAACTATTACCCCCAATCCTGACTGTGTGAATTCATTGTATATGGCTCATTTACGATTTGGTGCAACTTATTTCCTGTTCTTTTTCAAAAATAAATATAAGCTTTGTAGCAACCTCTTTTTTCACTCATTAATACTCGAATCGTAGAACAAAATGTGGGAAAGGACTTGTGGGTTTTCTTTTGCATGTATATTTGTTTACTATTTCAAAGGGTTTCGAAACCATGTCTTTCAAGGACATCCTACAATTCTACTTGATCATGCATTGCAAAGAGATTCCATGAACGTTATCATGCCATTAGATTTATTTGTATTTAAAACCCTATTGATGGCACTGTAACTTTGAGAATGAGGAATTATTTGGTCGTATCATTTGATGCTAAACCTGACATTTTTTTTTAAGTCCTGTACATAACAGAAAGGTGTCTTGAAGCTCAAACTTATGTGGGTCTTCCATATCTATCTAACTCGATACCTTTGCATTCCAAATACAAAAAACAAAATTGTTAAATGACAGGTTAATGTTGATATATTTTTTGAGTCCAACCAGTATGATACACCCTCACATTCAGTTACATCCCATTCCCTACACCCCAGACATGAGGATAGACATATCTCTTTTGGAGATGAGCACCCATAAACATCAACAACAAAAGCTAAAATGCCTATCAAGGCAAATTCAAAGGTGCCTAAGGTAACAAAGTCTCAGGAAAGTGGACAAAGGAAAATTGCCTCACACAAAAAATGTGATTTCTGATTTTATCATGTTATTTTACTTTGACTTCACTGATTAGACAAACTTCACTCATTTTTTAACAACAATTGTTTTTAGACAATAGATTGACATATTTATTTTTGTAGCATATATACACTCACATATATTTGATATTTGAGAGTCACAAATGTATTTTTGAAATGTTTCATTTTTGGGCTAATTTTACATGTGTATGAATGATGATATTTGAATGACATGGAATACATATTTATTTATGGATGCACAAGAGAATATTTTGAAAATTAAACAATAAAGATGTTTAGGGTGTCCCCGCCTTTTAGTTAATATTCATTATACCCTTATCATTATTTATTAATATTTAATTATGAGTTGTCCCTATCTAACTAAAAGTTATTTAAATAACTTAACTAAAAGTAGTCGAAACTACTCAAAACTACTTTTGCAGAATAAAAAGAGAACATGAGGGACAAGCAAAGAAGGAGAAGAGACATAGAAGCTAAAAATTTGATAAGGCTTGCTCATGTTCTAGAGTGAGATTACATTACTACTACATTCATTTCTGAATCACTTAAAATATAAGAACTTCTTGTTGATAGTAGAGGATTATTGAAGGTGGCATTAAGAAGGACCAAGAAGCATTGATTGTTGACATGCTTCAAAAGGTTGATCACATGTTTCTTATAGTCTCTAAATTATTATTGGATTTATAAATTGATTTTCCATGCTAAATAGGAATTTTTTGCAGAGTCAAGACAGTGGCATACGGTGGTTTGTTGATCCAATTTTTCTTAGTCTTGGTTTTACTTAGAGACACTAGTCATCTCTCGTGTGATGTAACATTCCACCTATGACTTATAAGTCTTATTTTTGTCCTTACCCATTCTGGGGTATGAAAGAATTTTTTTGGCTCTATTTCAAAACTGAATAAATAAATCATTTGACGGTTTTGGAGTCTCATTTTGGACTATATGTGTAATATTTATTTCATATTTTATGTTTTATGATTGTTCATAAAATTGCTATAAATATTTGTTATAAACATTTCTTTATTTATTTATCATAATACAACATAAAAGACAACATTAGGCCCAAGAACACGTTTCTTGAGGACTAATTGATATTTTTGAAAAAGGCTATAAACATAGGGTAACAATCTCACCTATCTTGTTTTATCCGAACAAGATTCGAAAACGTTGGTACAAGGATAGCCATTCCTTTTCACCAACATTTATCTGGCGACCATACTGGGGACAAACCGTTCAATGATTCTTCTCCAGTATTTTATTTAATGCTCATAGTTATTTTTAGCAACAATGTATTACCTAACCTTGTTTGATCATTAATAAACCTGATTTTGTTTTGATAACCAGTCTGTCCATGGTTAGTTTCCCTCTTTTTGAAATTTGCCCATGAGAAACTTCTCTCGATCACATTAACAATTTTATCCAATTTTGTCAATTTGTTGGGGTCCAAGATGTTTATACTTCTTCTGACATTTTCCCTCTTACTCTTTGTGTCCAAGCAAGAGATTGGTATGGTTCCATATCACCTAATCCTTATTTGGTGGGAAATATGATTTTTACAAAGTTCGTTATTGACTTTCCTTCTCCACCCATCTCCCAACACTTTGAAATTTTTCCTGAGATTCTTCCTACCCTCCTCATTGTGATTTTCACAGAGGCCCTCGTGAGCAATTGACTTGTAGATTATTCTTAGAGTCTAAAGAGGCTTACCAGGTGAACCCATATCTCTTCTTAATTAGTCAAGAAGATAATTACGCACCTCATGATTCTTTAACAAAAAATTTATGGGTTTATCAAGAATCTTGTTCTTACGAATCTGCCCATGTTATCCCTAATCACGAAGTCTTATTCAATGCATTCCAATTTAATGATACTTTTTTCGAAACTCATTCTAAACAAGACTATTTTTTATTTGATGAAACATTTTTCAAAGATCAATCTTGTGAGGAAAATAATCTTGACTTACATGACATTTCTCCTCATATCCCTCTTTCTGATGACTATTCTGAAGAAAGTGAGAAAGAGGATTCAAAGAATGATATAGATTCATGTGATTTTTATTTCGAGGACGTGATAGAAGATCATTTTGCTAACACTTGTCAACCCAAAAACATTGCTTGGCCAACTGAAGATAGCCATGAATAAATTCAAGTTGAGCATATTTTCCTTGATAACGAATGTAATCCTCACCTTAGTTCTTTATTTCGGAAATTATTTGACCAATCAACCCTTTGGTCCTAGTTATGCCCATTTTTTTATGACCACTTGATTAGTGAACATGAGGTTAGGAAATGGGAAGATTTAACACCATATTATGATGAGTATCCAGACAAAGAGTATGAAGTTTCAGTTCAAGAAGAGGAGAGTCATGAGTGTACTTTGGAAGTAAGTGAGGAAGATATTTTGTAGTATGCCAGAACCGAGACATGTTTTAATTTTTACATGCAAGTGGTTGTAGTCATGAGTTTGGCCTTTTACCCTTACTTTTCTAGTTCTAAGCATACTTTTAGTGTGCCTCATCTTGAGGAAGAGATTGACAATGACTCTTTTTATTTTCATGACATATATCCCATGAAAACATTCTATGACTCCAAGGAGGATACCCTTGATATTATTGAAGGGAAGAATTTGCATCCATTTCCTTCTATTTATTGCTTATTCTATCAACTTAAATTTGAACTCGAAAATTATTTAATCAGGTATTGGGATGATAGTATAGGATCAAATGTTAATCTTGTTGAATGGAAACTTTTAAAATATGGTATTAAATTCTTTTGGATCATGATTGGTTCTCCTCATGTGTTGTATGCATCAATCGATCGACACTGTTCACCTAATGTCCTCCAAACCATCAATTTTTCATGGGAGATGAAGGATGCATTCATGTGTGCCAAGTTGATATGGATTTATGAGCAGAACAAAATGAATAATAAACTGAATAAAATAACACAGATATACAGAGAACAACAACACATATCCAGTTAACAATAACTTCTATTGAATAAATAAAATAGGCTGAAACTGTAAAAATACAGAACTAAAAACAACTTGCTCGAATGGTGGTAGTTCTCTCTGAGAAGAGATGTGGCTTCTACATGCATCCATCTGAGCAGAATGATAAAAATAAGGCTCCATGGGCATTTTTAACATTACTCATGAATTCCAAAACCCTATACATACAAAAACCTAACCCTAGGAGATGAAACACCAAAATTTATGTTGGCCCTGATGGGTAAGTTGGTACCTCAACTTCCCAAGGTCGTAACTTTTGCATACAACCTATGTTTTAGGCATGTGAAATCCCGTTGGAAAATTCTTTTCGAGAACTACACATTATGTCATCAAACTCTAACTATGTTTATAGTTTGACTTTGGAAATACAAAAACACATTGTTTGGGGCCCCAAAATGGCCCTGGAAGTACAAAAAGATGTACTGACATGAAAACTTCAAAAATAAGCTAGTTGGAATAGGTGGGAGGCCACCAATATCCACCTAGATGTTGTGTAAGGCCTCAGGATATCCCTAGAGGTGCAGAACCTACAATTACAAATAAATGTCACCATTACAGAGAAACATGAGAACGGAAAAATATCTAGAGGAGTCAGTTAGAATAGGTGGGTGGCCACCAATATCCACCTGGATCAGTCCTCCCCCCTTAGGAAGCAATGGTATCCATTGTGTTGAGTGCCCCCATAATGTGAGAAAATTTCTGTTGAATTTGGCCCCAGGTAAGCCACTTGCCTTGGTGCATGAGTTTCACTGCCTTGACAACCCGATAAAGATGAATCCTTTGTTGGAAAGTGCCCTTGACCTATGTGTCTAGTATCTTATCAATGGATGGATGATCCATGCAGTCATAGTTGAGATCTATTGGTGTCAATTGTTCTTCAATCTATGAGGTGTCCAATAATGGTCAAAAATATGGTCAGAGGAGGTCCACATTGAACATTGGGTGCAAGCCAAGGTAGGGGGGAGTGTTGACATCAAAATAATTGTCACCCAAAGCCTTGGTGATAGTGTAAGGCCCATAGTGAAGTGGACAGAGCTTTCGATGGGGCCTTGTAAAGTGTTCTTGCTGCAAATGTAACAAGACCTTGTCTCCCACCTGAAACTTGTGTAGTACCCAGTGTTGATCATGGTGCTACTTGTACTTAGCATTGGATTTTTGAGAAATCTCATGGACATATTGGTGAATGTGTTGAATCCGCTCAATGAATCTGGTGGAATTGTCAGCCTCAAACTGAACATGGCAATATTTTGTTTGTGTGGTTGCAAGAGGTAGTGCAACATCAATGGTACCCAAGGGTTGGAATCCCAGCCCCACTTGAAATGGATTATGGTCGATGGAGCTATGGAGAGCCATGTTGTAGTTGTGTTGAACATAGGGAAGATCTCATCCCATGTATGTGGATGCTTAGAGTTATTCATGCATAGGATGTGCACAATCATCTAATTGATGACCATTGTTTGGCCATCGGTTTGAGGGTGGAAGGAAGTGGATTTAGTGATCTTAGTGTTCCAAAGTGACCAGAGACTTGACCAAAATGTGTTGAGGAACATGTTGTTCTGATCGAAGATTATGGTTTTTGGTATCCCAAAATGGACCCACACTCAATCGAATAAGAGCTTGGCAGTATATGTCACTATGTTTCTCTTCTTGCAGGCTGTGATAATTCTTGTTGAATGGAATATTTTAAAAGATGGTATTAAATTATTTTGGATGATGATTGGTTCCACTCATGTGTTGTATGCATCAATCAGTCGACATTGTTCACCTAATGTCCTCCAAACCATCAATTATGCATGGGAGATAAGGGATGCATTCAGGTGTGCCAAGTTGATCTGGATTTATGAGTGGAACAAAATGAATAATAGAATGAATATAATAACACAGAGATATAGATAACAACAACACATATCCAATGAACAATAACTTCTATTGAATAAATAAAATAGGTTGAAACTGTAAAACTGCAAAACTGAAAACAACTTGCTCGAATGGTGGTAGTTATCTCAGAGAAGAGATGTGGCTTCTACATGCATTTAACTGAGTAGAATGATTACAATGAGGCTACATAGGCATTTTTTAAATTACTCATGAATTCCAAAACCCTATACATACAAAAACCTAACCCTAGGAGATGAAACACCAAATTTATGTGGGCCCCGATGGGTAAGTTGGTACCTCAACTTCCCGAGGTCATAACTTTTGCATACGACCTTTGTTTTAGGCGTGTGAAAGCCCGTTGTAAATTTATTTTTGAGAAATATAGATTATGTTGTCAAACTCTAACTATGTTTATAGTTTGACTGTGGAAATCCAAAAAAATATTGTTTGGGGCCCCAAAACAGCCCTAAAGTATAGAAAGATGTACTGACATGAAAAATTCCAAAATAATCCAGTTGGAATAGGTGGGAGGCCACCAATATCCACCTAGATATTGTGTAAGGCTTCAAGATATCCCTAGAGGTGCAGAACCTACAATTACAAATAAATTTCACCATTACAGAGAAACATGTTGAACAAAAAAATATCTAGAGGAGTCAGTTGGATTAGGTGGGTGGCCGCCAATATCCACCTGGATCAGTCCTCCCCCCTTAGGAAGCAATTGTATCCATTGCATTGAGTGCCCCCATAATGTGAGAAAATTTATGTTGAATTTATCCTCGGGTGAGCCACTTGCCTTGGTGCATGAGTTTCACTTCCTTGACAACCCGATAAAGATGAATCCTTTGCTAGAGAGTGCCCTTGACCTATGTGTATAGTATCTTATCAGTGGATGCATGATCCATGCAATCATGGTTGAGATCTATTGGTGTCATTTGTTATGCAATCTCTGAGGTTTCCAATAATGGTGGAAAATATGGTCGGAGGAGGTCCACATTAAACATTGGGTGCAAGCCAAGGTAGGGGGGAGTGTTGAGATCAAAATAATTCTCACCCAAAGCCTTGGTGATAGTGTAAGTCCCATAGTGAAGTGGGCGGAGCTTCCGTTGGGGCCCTGTAAGGTGTTCTTTCTGCAAATGTAACCAGACCTTGTCTCCCACCTGAAACTTGTGCAATACCCGGTGTTGATCATGGTGCTACTTGTACTTAGCATTGGCTTACTATAAAATATCATGGACATATTGGTGGATGTGTTGAATCTACTCAATGAATTTGGTGGCATTTTCGGCCTCAAACTGAACATGGAAATATTTTGTTTTTATGGTTGCAAGAGGTAGTGCAACATCAATGGTACCCAAGGGTTGGAATCCCAACCCCACTTGAAATGGGATATGGTCAATGGAGCTATGGAGATCCATGTTGTAGTTGTGTTGAACATAGGGAAGACTCTCATCCCATGTATGTGGATTCTTAGAGTTATCCATGTGTAGGAGGTGCATAATCATCTGATTGATGACCATTGTTTGGCCATCGGTTTGAGGGTGGAAGGAAGTGGATTTAGTGATCTTAGTGTTCAACAGTGACCAGAGAATCAACCAAAATGTGTTGAGGAACCTATTGTCCTGATCGGAGATGATGATCTGTGGTATCCCAAAATGGACCCACACTCAATCGAATAATAGCTTGGCAGTATATGTCGCTATGTTTCTCTTCTTGCAGGTTGTGATAATGGACATCTTCAAAAACCGATCAACCACCATGAATACACAATCATTTCCTTGATTGGTGGCTAGAAGGATAGACATGTAATCCATCAAGATGGATTCCCAAGGCCTCTCAAGAGTAGGAAGAGGGGTGTATAAGCCTTGCTTCTTGATGGTTGGCTTGGAATGTTGGAAATATAGCTAAGAGGGGGGGTGAATCAGTGATGTATATAAGCTTGAAACTTTTCCTTTTATTTTATTCTTTATATATTTTTATTTAATATATTTTCAATAACTTAACATGCATATATATACAATGATCAATCACACATAATACACATAGACACTGATTTTCCTGAGGAAACCCATAAAGGGTGAAAACCTCTTCTTCGTAGGATGTCAATCAAGCTCAAACTTTCATGTACATCATAGTCTTTGAGCTCCAACTCAAATATGAGGCTACAACCTCTGATAGCAAGATACAACTTGCAGAGAGCACCAACTCTCAGATTTCTCTAGCACCAACTCCCAAAAAATCTTCTAGCACCCACTAGAAGTTAGAGGACTACAATCCTCCCTAACACCACCCTACCACCCTGATTGAATCTTGAAAAACTTTTACTTACTTTCTCTATCTATGATATGGTCTGTTACAGCTTCAAGTCTCCTATGCCTTCTTCATATTCTATCCTCTGTTCCACTTCTGCATCTTTCTTCTTCTCTTCTCTACTCTCTTTCCTCCAGCGCACAACTCCCCTATGTTCAGATTCTCTTCTGCATTTTATGCTCTGTGTTGCCTCTCAATTCTATCCACTACACCTCTGATCTCCACTTGAGGTACTACACTTCATCTCTAAATACCCACATGCATAACTATAGAAAAACACACCATCTCTTATGTTCTGCATGTCTTTCTCAATCCAATTCCTCTACATGATCATCATTCAAACTCTTCATATTCTCTGGCGATTATTCTCAATATCTTCATCACCAGTGGCCATTATTTAAAGATTCTTTGGATTCTCTAGTAGTTATCCTAAGCCTGATCATCACTATCGGCTGTTATCTTGAGATTATTTTTATTCTCTGAGAGTTGCAACTCTTTGTCTTCTTTGCTAGTTACAGACAGACATTTTTAGCTTCTTTGGATTCTAAGCCCCTTCCTTCACATGACCATCGGCGGTGACCGAACGCCTATTCAAAGGGTGCTTCCCAATATCAGTCTAGTGATATCTAGCTCTGTTTATCGATATGACCTTGGGCGATGAACTTCACGTGTGTTATCACTGAAATTTCGTCCGCACATGGTGACAAGAACTCAGCATCGTCAAAACAGGAATGAAGTCATTCATGGCACTAAATTAGTTTCACACCATTGCAAAAGGGTCAAAAACTATACAAAGTAACCAAAAATCAAAGGGCTCTTTACAGAAGTTGGCTGCGTGCGCATATGCGCAGAACATGGATGTACAATACGCGCATACGCGCACGACGCGCGGCTGTTGGTTCAAAAACCCGCGCACCTACTAAACGACGCATTTATTGAAATTGGTCGGCCTCCCAACCACTTATGGATCAGCTCCCAAACTGATTTGACCCAATCTGAGCTGAATCCGCATGGTAGGCTGGTCAAAGACCTAATTGAGCCCTAAAGAGCCCCTTTTCACACATCAAAGGAGTTACATAATCACCCAATGCTATGCTATAAAAAGCCATGAAGAAGCATCATTTTCTCAAGGAATTTCATGTAATGTTATGCTGCTTAGATTGTTTTAAGGACTCTCTCCTTGGCAATAACACATTGGCAACATTTCATTGAGCTATCCACCTCTACATTGAGTGGATGTGCTTGGATTTCTTTCACCATCATTCTCATTTTCTTATTGTAAGGAGAGCAAGTTTGTGAGGTCCCAAAGAGCCTTCCTTTGGAGGAAGAAGGAACCACAGTTCCCTTTCTTCATTGTGCTTTGATTTCATCAATAGACCAGCTCAAAAACATTGGTGATATTGGTCTTGTTGTCTTTGTTATTT
>JZKD02S2175091.1:385120-396499 GCA_000966675.3 Picea glauca | reverse complement strand
GCTGACCACATTCATGAGTGGCGTAGGCGACATAGTTTGTGTAAAGCAGAAACCACCAAACAACAATGTCCTGACTGGTTTCTTAGATCACTTGTTGCTCTCCTTAGTAAGGATGTAGCTTCCACCTTCCCACAATCTGAAGAGGAAGCCATCAGCAAGGCTCAACAATATGACCTCATCTATGCACAGTTAGGATACTTATACACGGTACTTCCTGATCTTCCAAAACCAGTGCCATTTGGCCAAAACAAACCTGGGATGTCGCACTCAGCCGACGGACTAATAGGTGCCACCACACACCATAGTCCACAACCCCAACCACCACTGATGTATGGAACACCTCAATACCCGCCTGCATGTGGGGGCACTCCTTATTACCCTCCAACACCTTATCACCAGCCATATCCTGTTGCTATACCTCCACCTATTAGTGGACCACCATAGGCACCTCCCATACATCCACCTATTCCCACAAACAGTGGTACTCCTTCAACATCTGCTTATAGTACTAGTGAAAGCACTCCACCTACCTATGTACCTTATGGATCAATACCACCACAAAATCCTTATTTTTCGTTTCCTAGTCCTCCACAACCCATGGCTCCCCCACATCCTCATGTGGGGGTAAATTTTGTTCAACCCTCTTCTGCTCAATAGTACCAAAATTTTGAACAATTGAATACAGCCTACCCTTCGAACAATGCCAAGAAGAAAGGATGGAATAGGAATAAAAACAACCCTGGTCAAGGCGGGAATCAACCCCCACAGCATCAACCTACCGGGGGAAATCAAAACCAAGGGAACCAAAACCCCCAAGGGGGAAATAACAACAAATGCCAAGGGCGGAATAATATTAAAACCATCCACCCTTGTGCTCTTTGTGGTGAGTTCAGTCATTACACTCACCATTGCCCCCAGATCGCTGATTTCAAATGGTTAAAAGACTCGGGTAGTCTTCCCCATACCCCTACACAAACTGCCCCTCAGCAGGCACCACAACAGTATGTGTAGCAACCCCCTCCCGCCGTGCTGCAAAATCCTATCCCACATCAAGGTGTGATAAAAACCTAATAGGACATGCAGCATCCCCCACATCCGGTGGGTCAATACCACAATCCCAATAATCCAACAGAACGGACAATTCTCCTCACCAGTGAGGAGGAAATTCTGTTGCAAACACGCAATCGTCAGTATCAGACACCAGCTGAGTCTAGACCTATCTCTTTTGAGACAAACCCTACACCAACGGGACCCCCGTTGGTGATCCCTCGCCCTTCCGCCAAACCACCATTACGCATTCCTCGCATCCCGTTGTGTACGAATGTCCACAACCCCACGGCTAGGGCCACTCATAACTACAGCTTAGTAGACAACTTAGCACAATCCTCGGCTGCCATGTCAGTTTTGGAAGTCCTTCAGACTTGTCCAACGTAACGGAAATCACTGCTTTCCGCCCTGGGGGCAGTCGAACCTACTGATACTCGACTCATCACTTTTGATCTTGATAGCTGCGAACCTCGTCTTCCTGCCTTGGTCGCTATTCAAATACTGGTCAAAATACAGAACATCATCGTCCATCGGTGTATCATCAATGAAGGTGCATCTACATGCATCATGTCCAAAACAGTATGGCAGAAACTCGGTTCCCCGGAACTCATACCCTCCGCCATCACACTATGAGCTTATGACAAAAGACCATCATCTCCTGAAGGGCTCTTCCAAAATGTCCCCGTGGAACTTGGGGGAAAAACTATTCTCATTGACATCGAAGTTATCGACGCCCCACTCGATTACAATATCTTGTTTGGACATAGCTACATGTATGATATGAAGGCAGTGGCATCATCAGTCTTTAGAACAATCATGTTCCCCCACAATGGGAAGATTGTAACCATTGACCAAGTCTCACATTATGAGCCTAACCCATCTGCTAATCTGGATAACATTCTTCCCCTCATTCACACAAACAAAGATGCATATCCACTCGTTGAAATGGGTCCTAGGATTTTTAAAGATCCATCCTTATTAGGGATGTACCATGGAGCACCACCACTCCTTCCCCCTAATCAGGTATGCGTCATCTCATCTGACAGAACTCACACGGAGGATGATCGTCCTCCTCAGGAGGCTTCAGTCATTCCCGACGTCTCAACAGTCGTAGAACCACTCCAGCTGGAGCCTCCTGCGCACTCATCGACCCCTCTAGTCCACGAATCCACACCCCCTCAAGGGCCTAGTCCTATTTGGGAGACTGTTCCCCGACCCCTCACTCAAATTCCCTTCTTTTACCCTCCACCCGGTATAGAATCTTTCCAGGTAGCCGCAACGCTCACACTACCCAACATGGTGTTAGCAATCCCAGTGTGGTATTTACATCCACCTGAGATGGTCCCTCGCCCACAGGAAGGCCTCCCCATGATAATTCCGGTCCTCACCCCACTACCCCCATACTCCCTACCCCCCCTGCTACAGCTGGGGGCAGAAGAAATAAGAAGGAGCCCACAACTCCACTTCCTCCGTGCATTCCACCACCTTGCGCATTATGTGAGAAAGAGGGTCACCAAACCAACAACTGCCCATCACTACCGGAATTACGGAATTTGATTCCAATCAATCAAACTCCCACAACACCCGTCACTACTGCTAGTCCCACTACCACCACACCAACCAGTAGTAAAGGGTTGAGGACTAAATTCGTGTGTGCTATCTGTTCCGAATATGGCCATTACACCCATCATTTCCCCGCACTGCCATGTTTCTGGCAGACATTAGCTGCGGTACACCAGAATTTCCAGAACAACCCACGCCCTGCTACGTCCTCTTCAACTATCACTGACATTCGCTATGTCACCACTTCAGTCAACGAACGTATGAGATGCCCTTGCTCCCTTTGTGATTCATTAGCACATTTTACATACCAGTGTCCAATGATCCTCGCATATAGGCAACGTCAATTGGCCCTGCGTCACCAACTCCTAGCAGCAGTAATTGACATTACCTCGCCACTCGAGGATTTTCATGTCATTTCACCTGAACTTGAGGCACTCCCAATGCCTCTTTGGTTCTTAGATGGCGTATCTGAGGATTTACCCCATAACCCACCCAACTCTCCTGTTCATTCCCCTATGGACACTATCCACCCAACCACCACGGGTACCCCTCAGTGCTTCAACATATGGTTCATGACGAGTGAACCCTCATCATCTGCTCGCACCACTCCCCTTGCTTCCCCAGCAGAGGGAAATCACACTAGAGCTGAGATCACTCCTTACGACCCCTTGTATTCCCGAAGTTTCCAATGCAACAAGGAAATACTAGAAGAGCTACAACGCCCAGACTCTCCCTGGGATGCACTACATCATCATTCCCTCTTCCTTCCACAGGAAGCCCTCATGCCTCCTAACCAAAACCCCATTTACGCGGTCGAAACCTAATATTTTATCCCTTCCGGGCCTATCGATTGGTTCAACAATCCCATTCCTACCCCTGACGCTTTTGAAGAAGGTAATCTAGCCAACATTTCCCCCACCATCAAAATCGACATTTCCATCAAAGATGGCATTGTTGAAGAAATCATCATTGGAGCTGCGTGCACTCCTCAGGAAATCGCCGCATATAAAGCCCTCTTCCAGGAATACAGGGATATTTTCGCCTGGTCATACACAGAAATGCCAGGCCTTGACCCATCTATTGTCGAGCATCGCATCGACACCTTCCTGACATCACACCAGTTCGCCAGAAACAGCAACCGCTACACCCATCCAAGGTCGCAGCTATCAAAGCCGAAATTGACAAATTACGTACGGCCAGATTTATTTACCCCATCGCTTACACTTCATGGGTTTCCAACCCTGTACCTGTCGACAAAAAATAGGGCACCATCCACGTTTGCACAGACTTTTGCGATCTCAATAACGCATGTCCAAAAGACAACTTTCCAACGCCTTTCATCGATCAAATTATCGACGACTGCACCGGCCACGAGGCTCTCTCCTTTATGTACGGATTCTCTGGCTATAACCAAATTCAAATCCACCCAACCGATCAATATAAAACTGCATTCATTACCCCGTGGGGTACTTTCGCATATCGGGTCATGTCTTTCGGCTTAAAAAATGCTAGCGCAACTTTTCAATGGTCCATGACATACATCTTTCACGATCTGGCTGCAATCATTCTCGTCTACTTAGACGACCTCACAGCTCGATCCAAGAAACGCACCCAACACCTCGATGATTTACGAATCATCTTTCAACGGTGTCATCAGTACAACATCCACTTGAACCCTCTCAAGTGTGTGTTTTGCATCACTGCAAGGCGTCTCCTTGGTTTTATCGTGTCCCAAAGCGGTATTACCGTGGACCCCCTCAAAGTCAAAGCCATCACCGAAATTCCACCTCCCCGAAGTTTACGGCAACTTCAGAGTCTCCAGGGCAAAGCTAACTTTCTTAGACGCTTTGTTCCTGATTATGCCATATGCGCACACGGTTTCCTCACTTAATACGTCATGACATCCCTTTTCACTAGGATGACTATGCCTAACAGTCATTTGATGATCTCAAAGCAGGGCTTTCCAATGCACCTTTGATTAGTGCACCTGACTACAATCACGACTAAATCCTCTACGTATCAGCATCAGTTGTATCAGTCGTCGGCGTCCTCGTCCAGCTCAGTGATGATAATCGTGAACACGTCATTTACTACATTAGTAAGAACCTCTCAGGGCCACCCTTGAAGTACAAACACGAAGATAAACTTTCTCTTGCAGTTGTCCTCGCAGTCCAGAAACTGCGCCATTACATTCTGCTTCACACCACCAAGGTCGTCGCAGATTCCAACCCTATGCAATACTTACTCAGATGTCACCAAGTTAACGGAAAATTCACTTGATGGATCATTATCCTTTAGGAGTACGACCTCGAGTTCTCAACACCTAGGAGTAAGAAGGCCCTCGTTCTCGCCGAACTTGTCACGGCCCTCCCCTCTGACACACCTAGTGCCCCCATCAACATCGACTTTCCTAACGAACATCTCTTTAACATCACTTCCAATGATCCTAGGTATGGCGACCTTCTCATCTACCTATGAACTCAAAAGTTCGGTAACCACTTATCACGAGATGATCGTCGGCGCATTTTCCATCAGGCCCCCCGCTATCTCCTCATCGGAGACATCGTATACCGACGGGGCGTCGACACCATCCTTCATCGCTGCTTGACTATTGACGAGGCCGATAGAGTCTTAAACGACTGCCACAGTGATGCATGTGGGGGCCATCTTTCGGGTATATCAACCGCTCAAAATATTATCCAAGCCAGTTACTTTTTTCCTACCTTATTTCATGATTGCATTCATGTCGTGAAACGATGTGAGCAATGTCAACTCTATGCCAACAAATCCCGCGCTCCCCCCGCTCTTCTTCACCCTGTCATTACTGCGGGCCCCTTTTGCAAATGGGGCATCGACTTTATGACTTGTAATCCCCCCTCTAGAAATGGTCACAAATACATTGTTGTCACCGTTGACTACTTCACCAAATGGGCTGAAGCTATGCCCACCTTCAACAACACCGCTGACACTGCAGCACATTTTTTCTTTAACCATGTCATATCTCGGTTCGGGGTACCACTCCAACTCGTTTCTGACCATGGGAAACACTTTGAGAATGAGATCTTCGTCGAACTCTCATCTCGGTTAGGCTTCTCTCATGAGTTTGCCTCACCATATTACCCTCAGTCAAACGGACAGGTCGAGGCAGTGAACAAAGTCCTCAAGACCATGTTACAGTGCATGGTTAATAAACATAAGACCAATTGGCATCATATGTTATTTTCTGCGCTATGGGCTTATCGAATGGTAGTAAAGATCGCTATAGGTTTCACGCCATTTCATTTAGTCCATGGGGTCGAGGCAACTCTTCCCATCGAGTGTGAAATTCCCACCCTATGCACCGCAATTGAGCTATTACCTTACACTGCTCCAATGGAGTAGCGCTTGTTGAACTTAGAATCGCTGGATGAAGATCGTCGATCTTCATTACAGAACAACGAGGCAGCTAAAAAATGATCCAAAGCTACCTTTGATCGCCATGTCAACCTTCGTTCATTCCACGAAGGCGACCTCATCTTGGCCTATGATATCGCTCATGATACCTTTGGCCACGACAAATACAAATCACTTTGGCATGGCCCTTACATCATCCAACATTGCCTCACCAAAGGCACATACATCCTGGCCTCCCCTGAAGGCCTCTCACTCAAGGAACCCGTCAATGGGTTATACCTCAAGAAATTTTATGCTTAGAAGTAGTCATTCTACTTTAGGTTACCTTTTCTTGTTTAGTGTTTTTAATCTTTTTTCTCCTTCCCTCTCATCTAAACTATCCTTTGTGCTATTGACAGATGCTTCCTACACCAGCTTACCACATCGGTTACGCCGACGACACCAGCCGTTGGACACAAAATATCGCTTCGACAGCTTGGGATTTATATACCCCCTCACATGAAATGCTACATTCAAGCGGCATCTATTTGGGACCAGCAACCAACAACCAAGCCAAATAAACTGCTATTATTGGCCTCCTGACTGATGCCCAGCATCATCATATTTGTCACCTTGGCGTTTTCCTCGACTCTCAACTAGTCGTTCTCCATCTCAACAATGTTTACCGTGTACGCGATCCGTGCCTCTTTCGCAAATACCTACAGGTTAGACTGTTATCTCGACATTTTGATTCCATTACATTGACACATATTCCAAGACAATTGAATCAAACAACTGATGCAATAGCTAACATGGTGTTATATTGGCATATATCACATCAAGCTACACATACATGAACATCTCATACATCCTGTCACAGTATATAGATAGAATAGACATCATCATCATCAACAAAAAACACATGTAGACAACATCAGGATCTCAAAAAATATGTATACTCATATATATATATATATATATATATATATATATATATCAGCCCATCAGGCCATCCGAATGTTTACATACAAAAAATACATGTATCCATAGGCCTATACAGCACCTCGGTACAAAAACCAGCTCACCATCCTATCAAACAGGTATACAATATACATCCATCAGGGTGCCTCTATCGCACCCCCAACTGCTCCTCACTCAGGAGGCGGTGGTGGAACACCTGCAGGACCCTCCTACCCCGGCGGCAGGCGTCCACTAGTCATCGCGATGAGCACAGCTGCTCGTCGCACTATACCCCGCCATGGTGGAGGTACTCCTATGCACTGCTCCAGGAACCCCTCATCCTAGATACAGATCCACATGCCCTCAGGCACATCCTGTAACACTATCTCCAGACGACGGCGTATATCATCAAAATCTACTCTGGCTGCCGCCGGAGGAGCATGTGATGGCCCTACACCAGGATCATCAAACTGACACCTCCTCGCTGCCCTCTCGGGCTCTGCTGGTCGCCCCGCGGCCTCATCCCGCTGACGTCTCTCTCCACATGGCAGTCTCTCCGGCTCTCGTTGAGCCGGCGCTCTCTGCCACTCCACCTCGCGCCCGCGAGGTGCCACATATGCACATGCACCAAACAACAAACAAACGATCGTATCAGCATCTATGTCACATATGAACTGATATCTCAAAAACATAACATAAATCAAACACATACTCAGCATACCTCGATGGTCAAATACCTCCCCAGGAGGCAGCACCATGTCCGGGTCCCCCCGGAAGTCCACCCCTGCATAGGAGTACCGAAGTATGACCTGCGACATCTGTCGCCCTATCTGCATCGCCTGCGCCATAAAATAATGGCCACCTTCGCCACCACTGTGGAGAACCAAAACTACAGACCACCACCTCAATCGCGGCTCTCGTGCCCCAGGCGCCTATAGAAGAACACGCGGGCGCAGCATCGGCACCCTCTCCAAAAACCAGGCTACCAGGATCGAGCCGAACACGAACTCTCTGATACCTGTGGATCGACATCGATCCAACTGTGCGATCATCCGCGCATGTAGATTCAACCCCCATGCAAACCGCTCACGGCCCACCACCACCCTCTCCAGCACTAGCAGCTGGCCACCACTAATCCGTTGGGTCGCAAGTGACCCATACACATGCACAATCATCACCGCTATGCAACGATGCACCAGGGAATCTATACCACTAACACTCACTACAGTCCCAGACATGTAGTTCTCGCTTGAGCAATACCGCTCGGCGATCATCACAAGGTGTGTATCCCTTGGCAGCACAGGTTCTACCGGTAGCGGCGTTCCTCGGAAGGGGAGCCCAGTAAAAAAATATATATCCTCCACCGCAGTGAAGGGGATCTACTCTCCTCGCACGAGGAAGCAGTGCAGATCTAGGCTCCACATCTAGAGCAAGAACTGCAGCAGTACTCTTGTGCTCGTATCAATGGGAACTCAAAGAAATTTAGAAACCCACAGGTTGCTAAAGTCGCTCGCACCTCAAGCCCTGCATTGGCCACATCATCTCGCAACTACGACCAGTCTCGCTCACGCCACTGAACAGCCATAGTCACTGCTCGCCACCTACGCACAACACAGAGTCCTATATCATCTTATGCAACCATCCAATGCATCAAAAAGACTCATTTTTTACCCTTCAACCTTGCCTAACAGGCACGGTTTTTTTACCCACAGGCACGCACATATGCGCGCCTATTCACTACACAGAAGCGCATATATGCGCACCTGTTCATTACACATGCGCGCTCTTAAGCGTGCCTGTCCAAACTCACATCCACGCTCAAGAGAACGACTGTCCACCCCACAGACGTGCACTAATGCATGCATGTCCACCTCACAGGAATGCCCCTAGGGCGCGCCTTAAATTCCCCCTCACGCACACCCATGCGCGTCTATTCGGTGGACAGGCACGCATGGATGCATGCCTTCCACTGGATCGCCCGCGCATGCGGGCCCACATCCTACCAAAAAACCCCTCAAACCCCCTGTATGGCCCCCGTACCTACCCTGCCCAAAAATTGGAAACCTATTTCTATGCAAGATGATCAGACCACTAACCTGATACTCGCACACCGTCAATCGGATACCTCATGCTCCCTGAAACTCCAAATCTCCTCTGCAATTTGCTCATCCAATCACTGTAGAAGCAGGTACAAATGAGGTGGCAATATGGGCCCTACAGCTATATATAGACCTTCTCCCAAACTTCCACTCACCATTCTAGGAGCCCAAGGTGTCCATTTTTCAAACCGTCTTCAGCCACGAGATCAGCATCCCATCGCCTACATCATGGTAGTCCCTGGGTCACTTTTCATCCTAGGCCCCTGGGGCACCCTTTGTTTTCTATATCATGGTCAGGTACGCACGCGCATAGTCACATTTGTCAAATACATGCTCATATCTTTGATTCTCTTTAGATATAGTTCACTTTGGGTATTTGGTTGTTATGTGCGCAGGTACTTGCTCATCGGTCACCAACATCACCCCTTCAGGTATATATATTCAGCACTGGCATGTAGTCTCCCCCGTTGTATTACATTTCCATTTCCAGTCACACCCTCTGATATTTGCCTTTAGGATCATCATTCTCGGCTCTGCAGTACTCACACCTCCATTTGCATCTATGGTACTGTTACCCGGTAGCTTTCTTACCCACATGAGTTGTCCCATTCATAGCACCTTTTGGCACTTTCTGACACTCATGTTGTTCTTCATTACCCTTTAGGGAGGGGAGTCCCGATAGTCTTTCATCATGTTGCAAATCAACCACATACTTCTTCTCCTCATTTTGATAGCTTCCCATATGGACTCCCGGATCATCTCTTTATGGTTTTATTCCTTTTACCTGCACCTCCGCAGGATCATGAACCCTCCATTTCATCCACCATCAGTTTTCCCATCTGCGAACCTATCTTCATTTCACCTAAACTCATCGATGGGGCCCCCACCCTTCATCTGTTTTCCAAGAAATTTATGCCCTCCCTGGGGCACTCATTTCACACTGGGGCACCTGTTTCTGTATTTGTACATTTTTCCCAAATTATTCATTATTTATTGTACAAACACCTTTATTTTCAGTCATTTCCTTTTTTCGTCACCATTGGCGACTTGCTTCCTTTTTTGGCCATACGCAACCCATGTCACCCTTGGTTGGAGCATTGCTTCTCATCTACTCTTGCCGGCATCGTCCATATCTTCAGAGTACTACCCCGGTCACTTACTTTTACTCTCTGAATTTTTTCACCTTGTCCCGCCTCTGGCACAACTTATCCTCGGTCTTGGTGTCCCCCAGACACTCAACCTTGTCACGCAGTTGTAGCCACTCATTCTATCATACACCCTCCAACCAAGGGCAGTCTCGAGTCTTCCCACTTTTTGACTTCGTCCATGTACCTCTGCCACTTCCTCACCTCAGTAGATTCTATGAAGCCCTTTGCTTCTGGGAGTCGCGTTCCCCTTTTGTCGACAGAAGCACACCTTTTTTAGAAGGGCGACAGTATCTTGATTCTCATTCTCCATTTAATGAGAGATCTCGGACGGCACAGGGTGAAACACCATTGCTCCCTACTGTCGTTGGCCGCCATGACATTCAACGCCAACACTTTCTCATGTTATGGTGGGTCTTACTTTGTGACTATTGCATTTCTTTTATCACTTGCCGAAGACCTCTGAACCTGGTAGGGCCATCAATGCCCACATCATCATCGCTGCTTATTACCGCGATCATTGCCTATTTGTTCAGAGTATGTTCCTTCGCAGAATTGTCTTCTGCCTTTATCATTACCCCCCCCGCGGGCGCTGCAGTTGTCTACACCAACACTTCCATCATCTTTTTTCAGAGTTACATCACACGAGCATGGGGCATGCCCGCCTCATTTGTACACACTTGTATATTATTACGCACCTTATGGAAGTTTGGGTTCTACCGATTCCTTTCTTCTCCAATGGATTGCTCTACACAGTCCCACTATTACTCTCCCTTACAACCACATTCTCAGTAGAAGAAACATTGATGGATTTCGGCTATACGTATGCTCCTAACCTCATCCATCAGGGGGCATCTGTTATCACTGAAATTTCATCCGCACATGGCGACAAGAACTCAGCATCGTCAAAACAGGAATGAAGTCATTCATGGCACTGAATTAGTTTCACACCGTTGCAAAAGGGTCAAAAACTATACAAAGTAACCAAAAATCAAAGGGCTCTTTACAGAAGTTGGGTGCACGCGCATATGCGCGGAAAAGGAACGTACAATGCGCGCATGCATGCACAACGTGCGGCTGTTGGCGCAAAAACCCGTGCACCTGCTAAACGACGCATTTATTGAAATTGGTCGGCCTCCCAACCACTTATGGATCAGCTCCCAAGCTGATTTGACCCCAAATCTGAGCTGAAT
>JZKD02S2175091.1:371132-384767 GCA_000966675.3 Picea glauca | reverse complement strand
TTAGTTTGTTTTAATTTAATTCTTGCTTATAGTTTTGTTGTTCTTTTTCTAACTCTTTCCTCTACAGCTGTCATGCCTAGCAAGACCCAACTGGGCATGTAAGAACCCTTTATTTTCTCACCAAGTGACGAATTGGGTGCAAACAACGTGACCATGCAATTGTGGGCACGTACAAAGGTGGTTTAAAACAAACTTATTTTCACCCCACAATTCACCTTGAGCCTCCACATGTCCTTTCTCCAAAACTGTGGTTTTGATTGCGGCCTGCCTTCAAATTTTTAAAGTTCGCACATCTTCAATCCCTGTAATATGATGGGACTGTCGATCTTATGATATTGATGGTGCTCTTGAGTGGATGGTTTGAAATTGTTCTTTCACGATCTGTTGATCAGATCTAACCTCCCTAAATCAACGGTTGTGATTTATTTTGTGATTTTGGTCTTCGGGAGTTTCAACTCTCAAATCTCGCTTTTCCCATATGAAAATCTTCTAGAGTTGATGATATATTGACACCTATCTCCCTGAATCTATGATCAGGATATCCTTCTCGAGTTCGGCCTTCGAGACTTTTCAATTCTCAAACTCTCATTTTCTCCCAGAGCATTTCACCTGGATTCCACAATCTAACGACGTGTGGTCTTCTCAAATTAATGGTCACAATCCCTTCAGGTATTCAAGGTTCAGAAATCTCAACTTTCCAATCTTTCAAACTTCCTTTTATTTTTCCCAAAGCTGACAATCCACTGATGTGTGTCCCTTTCGGATCAACAGTCACAATCCCTTTGGGTCTCCAGACTCTGGAGATTTCAAATCTCAACTTCTCGTTTCTTCTGACTGAATATCTTATGAAATGGAAGATCTGTTGACATCTTTCCTCTTTAATCCAATGGTTATCCTCCACTCCGAGACTTTGGCCTTCGTCAATATTAAACCTTTCTCCTTCGCATTTTCCCATAGTAGTTTCATCTAGAGTTCACGATCCATTAACACATACCCTCTTACAAGATCAATGATCATAAGTGACTTTGGCACTTTGGACTTTAGGCTGATCATTTCTTCATTCTCCTCTGGAGTGGTCACCTGTTGAATAATCCATAGGCAGTGGAGACTTCTTTCTATAGGTTAACACTTCCACTTACACTATCCTTCCACTGTACTATATCAATGGTTGAGAATGCATCCGAAGTGATCTTCAGATCAAACGACTCGTATCCACTTTGGGGCTTCGGCATTTGAGACTTCGGGACTTACATAATTTTTTGGTGGTAAAACTCTTTAATTAAAAATCCTGAAGTAACTTAACATTACACACGTCACTTGATGACATGTCATGAGACTAGTAATTTCCACGTGTCACTCAGATTTTTTATTTTCACATACTTGAAATGTCGAATCAACTTGACACTTTTCATTGTCTGATTGTGCCATGTGTCCTTTCTAACGTAGTCTTTCTTAAATGGATCCTCATTCACTTTAGGGCTTCGTCCTTTGGGACTTTGGATATTTCAAATTTTCAAGTCGCCAATTCTTCCGAACTGAGAATCCCTGAACAATAACCTCCTCTCAACTTTTAGACCCGAACTAAATGTTATTCGTCGATCATGTTTTTAGATTTACGAATGTCATTTACTATGACTCTCTAGCTCTCTGAACTTTGGGTATTTCAAATCTCAAACTAAAAATTATCGAAGTGATTTGCTCTGAAGTTGATGATGGACGGTCCCTGCTTACTTCAGGACTTCGGGATTTTGACAAGTCCGCTCTCCTACGTTCATCCAATGGCTTAACCTTCGTGCATTTATTTTTGGATCCAATGAATGTTGATCCTTGGTGCTCAGATCCAATGGATCAGATCTGTACTTCTCCTATGTGCTTCCTCTAGTCATTGGACATTGATCTAATGGTCATCGGGTATTCGGGATTGGTGATCCAACAGCCACTGTCATTCTTCCTCCTGAGATTTCTGATCTCTTTGACTTATAAGGTTTTCTAAGTGTTCAAAGGTCTCGACCTTTGCTCCTCCTGCGAGTCTATCTCTTGGACCTCATCTGCACTTCTGGAAACCGCTATCTCTTATGAGCTTTCTCATTTTCTTCTCTCCTGAGGTTTTGTTCGTTGTTGTTATTTCCATCAATGACAAGCACACTCTTCCTGTAAACATGCCAGTATGGAAATGGCACAGGCAGTGCAAGATATGATATACTTATTGACATCATGTCAAATTTTTGGCCAATAAAAATGTTTATGTAGAATGACCACAGTTTTCTCCATGCCAAAATGTCATGTCATTTGACTATAGTGATCCTCCCAAATCATCTTTGCATGTTCACTTGCAAGAGCACAATGGTGGCCTAGATGGCATAACATTCCATCCTGAATGTAAAAATCGGTGACATTCAGGCATGTACCCAATGTTGAGGAAAATATATGAAATGATCTTACTCAAGAATTTTCATATCTTACCTGGCTAAAGCAAGATAGACGGTAATATCACCCTATGTTTATATCCATCAAAAATTGTTTCCTAATCCACAAGTATTGGTTACAAGTGCTTAGGATGAATTTTTTATAAATGAAAGATTTTTTAAAAAATCAATATTTATGTAATTTTATGAATATAACATATGTATAAATAAATGTAGAGATAGAAGTAAAAAAAACAAGTCAATAATAAACACAGATGAGACATAAATCAATTGTTTATTCCATTCCAATTTATAGAAAGAATCTTTCTCTTTACAAAATTCCCCGAGGAAGTTTGGACCAAAGTCAAACTTAGATGTCCCCAATTAAAACCATGCAAAAGAACTTCTGACATAAAGTAAAAAACTGAACTTTAAAAGTTGGATCAGCTTGCCACATATTCTTTCCCACTTGAATCTACACAATATCCTTTATCAGTCATGAAATTTAATTCACAAACAGACAAGTCTACACAGACTATCAAAGATAGATCAACACCTCTGAAAAACAAGTGTCTGAATGATGTTATTCAACCCTGAATCTTGTTGTCTACAATAGGACCTTGCTATCATAAAAGAGAATTAGGTTAAAGAATGAATGAAAACTGAATTATCTCAATAAAACTCAAAGAGCGGACCTTAGTATGCTTTCTCCTTCTATTCTCCTCTTGTTCCTCCTTCTCTTTTTTCCTTTAAGCAATCAAAATTAGTTGAAGTATTTAAACTATATCTCTTGTTAAGTTAACTAAAACTCAACCAACTTTTTAGTTAAGGGGGGAAAGTAATAAAATAATAATAAGGGTCTTTAATAAATAATAACTAGTAGGCGAGACCCCTTGTGACTCCCTTTAGTTTCTTGAACAAGCATAACACAACTAGTTAATCAATCAAACACATCCCTCCTTGTGGCTCCCATCATCACTCTCATAATTTGACAATTTATATCAATGATAATTGAAACTATATCCAAAAATCTAACATCCATATATCTAAAAAATAGTTTGTTGTCCAAAAATTTCAGAAGTCAATTGTTCTCAATGATCAACAAATAAAAACACTTAAAACCTATATTTGTCGCTTTGGGAGGAAATTTTCCCCTTCTTGTTGTTGTCTCCCTTTGATTTCTTTGAATTTTCCTTAGGATGTGTGGATCTTTTAGGCCTAATATCACCAATAACATGAGAGAAATCATCTCTCAAATGCATGCGAGACGACACGGATGTGGAAGAGTCATTTGAGGGAGAGGAGGGGGAAGCAACGACTTTTCCTTTGTCAGGAGCATGGTGGGGCTCGGTTTTTAAAAATTTTCTTGCATGGTAAGACTGTATTGGTGAGTGGGCAGAGGAAGCTTGGACAATTTGATTAACATGTGGAGGATCACGTAGAGACAAGTTGGGCCAGCCATGATGTTGGGAGACTATCGGGTGGACAATCTCTTGCCATCTATTGTTTTTAGGGACTTCATGTTGTAATGAAACATGAGGGGGAACTAGGATACCAAGGACATGTGGGGCTTGGAAAGGAGGCCTTTCTGGCCTAGGTTGGACCACTCCTTGTCCAATCTAGTTAAAAAAAATTCATTTTGAAATAGTTGGCTCAACTCTTGCAAGTCTACATCAAAATGTGTAGAAAACCTTGGCCTTATATGGCCCCTATTCCAATTTCCTCTTCCTTTGTTACCTTGGCCATGGCTACCTCTGCTGAAAAACCTCATTCATGTATGCAATACTTATTAGCGACTAGTTTCTTAAATAAACCATACATGAAATCTCTTTAAATATGAAACAAAGTTTGGCTCAACAACACATCAGAATCATGCAATCTAATCCATAAAATCATTTAATAATTGTCAATGAGAAAGGGGTGACTAAGGGTTCTGGGATATATGATGGATTGTATTGAGAGAAAAGTGGTAAAATGAAGGGTAATTGATCATGATTACTGCTCAACAAATCATCAAACAATCAACTGTATTGTAAATCAAAACATATCACTATAACTCATCCATGTGCCATCCTTTAACTGATATAATACATAGTTTTTATTTAACTATAATTTAATTTTAAGAACAAGGAGTGGATAGTGAATATGGTAAGGCGAGGGGACTTGTAATGTGCTAAAAATGAGAGAATGGTAGGGTAAAAACGAATTATGTTCATAAAACAAATCAAGTAATCCATAAACACAAGTATGTACTCAATAAAAAACATACCAATACCAATTCAATAATCACTATGTATCAAAATTGTTCATTGTTCCACATTCAAAATTTTCAAAATTTCTCAAATAACACAGTGTGCAATCATACTCAGAATGAAATGAATTTCAATAGTCATGTTAAGAAAATGCTTGGTCTCAAATTTCTTTCCTTTCATTTAAAGAATCAAAATAAAACACACAATAATTATTGCTCCACCTCTATCCATACTATAAAAATATCATGCATTGTCCATCAATTCACAATCGGTCAAATAAAATATATGCACAGGTCCCTTTCCATATTGAAATGGCCTCTAAAACATGCCCTATTTCATACACTCCTCATCATATCAACCAATAAAAAATTGCAATGAAACCATAGTAGATATAAAACCCAAGCTTCATCATTGTTGATGCAATTATTTACAATATGCACGATATGTCCATAATAGATACACAGTGAACATAATGAAATAACACAGTCATTGATTCCATAACTCTATATAACCCTGATCAGGACTAGTGAAACACACAGTAGTCACCAACTTATAATTAACACCATGTTGTAAGAACACAGCGATCCAAATCATAAAAAAAAAGAGGAATCCCTTTGACTGCATATTATTACTCACCCTCGATCGCAACTTTTCAACTAATTTAATCAATCAAATATGAGATAGGTACTCGATGCAACTTTCATAACCACTCAACCAATCTATGACAATCAACAAGATGCCCGACAAGAGTGAGAACAGTTGGTGATTATTTAAATCGGTCTCTGTAACAACGAATACAAAGAAGCAATCAAGAGTTCGCTCAGTCATCAATAGCACAAAGAGACTGGAGGTCCTCAAGACATATCGACCAATAAGCAGAGACCCTTTGATACAAGCACGGTAGAACCACAGGGTTTCTTATAAATCCTGGTCTACGCAATGGTGCAACAGTTCAACGACAGGTAGGGTAGGAAAACAATGCAGAGGAGAAGTGAATATCCATTGGACAATGACAAGTACCTAGAGCACACAGAGCTATAACCTTTTTCCATTTCTCAAGAGCTGAATCAATGGATAACAATGCCAGTGGGAATGAAGACCCAAGGCAAAAATTATATCATCCAACAACAATAAAGCATATATCTTGGCATAATGGCCACCCTATAATTGACTTCTGAGATACGTTGATTTCAGGACCATGAAAATAATCCCACGACCATGTGAATAAACCCACGACCATGACTCTGGAAAATACACAGTGACCAAAAGGTAGTTCGAAAAACATAGACAACAACCACATAGAAACCTGAATACGACTGGATAGGGCTACCATCATAACTGTGAGGAAGTGTCCAACAAGGATAAATAGAACGAAACCCTCCACCAAAACACTGAGCGATAATACCCATGTCCACTCAAAAACCACAGAGATCCATCACGATTTTCACCAACAGAACAACCATTGAATGCACAACTCAACCAAACCAAATCTTTTACTTGCAAATCGAATAACCACACAATAATTCCAGAGAGAAAAACCACGCATTTACACAGTTTCAAATCTTAGGAAAACACAACCAAAGCATTATCGAGACATCGTTCATTCATACACAGAGCATAATTCATGGATGGGTGAAAAATAACCATACCTGTAACCAATAGCTTAAAATGGGCAAGTTGGCCGAGCGTTTTCTTCCCCAGATTGAATTCCATATCTTAACCACCAATAGATTGAAATGCAACAATAACCATACTAGGGTGACAGCATAATGGGGGGAGTATGGAGTGATGTACATTTACTGCACATCGTTTCCATCTCCTCTTCATTCAATTATGAAGTACACGACATCCAATACTCATCATATCATTTAGCCATGGCATTAATTTCCAAAACATTGAAATCTACGACCACATTGCTTGCCAAATGCACCACCCAAAACATTCACATTCACCATTTCCAAATTTCCATACCATACCATATGTATTATCATATCAAATGTGCCCAATATAACTCAAATGAAAATCGCATAGGAACTAACCAACCATTAATAGTTAGGATTAACACTAACTTGTTTTCATTTGATTTTCACATAACTCCTAGCATAGCATAACATAGATCCTTTCTTCTAGGATTTTTTATAAGTTTCATCCTTTTGCTTTTGTTTACATCGTTACTAACATATTTATTGTGCATTTTGTTGATGGGACCTAAATCCCTTGACTCAACAGTAGGAACCAAACCCGCCACCGAGGCCCAATTAGACTCTGCAGCGTTTAAAATGGAATGGTTCTCCAGATCTTGCGATCCGGATAATTTATCGATGGGCTTTGTGTTTCTTTGTGAAGGCTCTTCCTTTAGTTAGAACTATTTTCTTCTATATTTTTCTCTTGGGTGGGGTTGATATGAGAGATGCAAGCTATCATAAACCAATTTGACAATCAACAGGATTAAGTTTTAACTACTCGAAAGAGGTTAAGCTTGGGATAACCCACTGCTCAACATGAAGACGGTTACTCTATACCACAGGCCTAGTACTAATACATTAACCATGTGAGCATCTAATTATTGCTTGAGAAACTAACTATCAGAAAGAAATCACATATGTAATAAGATAATGGCAAGAAAAATAATTCATCTACCATAACCATGCATTACATCATAACACAACGATTTGTCTTCACCATCAAAGAAAAGAACAACAAAACATTGCACCAAATAACTTAACATTATAATTAATTGTTCTTACTCATTACTGCATCATTCATGAAACACAAGATAGGAAGTAGTTCTTCTCCAATTCCAATCACATGCATCTGATGAAAATAGTTTGTCTTTGGTCCAGAAGGATTTCTCAATTCATAGCAGTCTCAAAATAATTATTAACAACCAAAAAGAAAGAGTTCTTACAACAACCATCAACCTTTGACTAATTGGTTGATTTCCTTATTTATAATCTAAACTTCAACCAAAATTAATGGCTAAATACAGTTTGAACCAAAAACAAATCACCACATGGCATCATCATCTAACAGTTTCTTTAATAGTCCACCCAAGATATTTCTTGTAAAGGGTGGCTTCTTGTTACAGGATAAATTGGTATATGTGGACACTAATAGATCTCCCTAGATCCACCTGGATCTAGAAAAAAATAGGACAGGACATGACACTTTCCCTAAAAAACTATCATTGAATTTACTACCAAAGGAGGAATGAATGAAATAAATTTATATCGCTTCCTTAGGTCTTTGTTGTTCCTACTTCACTCTGGTGCTCTTGCGAGATCATATCCAAGACAACACAAACCAACCAAAGTGAAGATAATAAAGTATATTCAATGACTACCTATGCATATGATCAAGGAATTATGAAATAAAATAAAAGTGATTTTATGGGAAAGGGACATGCCATTGTGTTGTATTAAATGAAAGTAGAAGATACAAACACATCGCCTTGATGTCGCAAGATTCCTTTCAGGGGTCCTTGGTTCCAACACACACACTTGCTCTACACTTGCATGAAGAAGATCCAATATGGCTTGATGGATGAATGGAGACCTCAAGCTTCAATTCAAACAGGGTTCCTCACACAATTCTTTCATCGACTCTCCATTCAATCTTGCTTAACCTATTCCTTGAGAAACCCTTCATTATATAGGAGAAGGAGAGATGGTTAAAGGGATGAGGATGATCCCACTAAATATGAGAAGTCAGTAGAATGCCAACCATGAGAATTCCATCTCATTTTCTAGAATATCCTCTTCTAGAACCTTCGTAACTTATTCTTCCTTTTAAGATTTAAAACAGGTTCGCACCCTACCTATAGAGTAGACTGTGAACACCTCGTAGGCTAGGTATAGGGTTGCCTGAGAGAATCAATATTCTTGCACCCTACAACATAGTCAGTCATCGAACTTATCTTAAAAATATGTTTTATGGAAGAAGACAACAATCACTTTTCTTAGGAAAAAGGTCCTTATGAGAGCCTGAACACATAACTGTAGAGACACCACCAGAGTGACCAAAATAATGTGTAACAGAATTCCCCCCAAAGTATGAGGCTGGAACTCATGACAGCCAAAATACTTTGTAAAATTCATGTGTGTGTCAGAAACAAGGATCGCACCTAATCAGAAACCTGCAAACAATCAAGCATCTGTAGAATATAATACCATTTATGAGGTAGTTATTCCAATGCTCAGACCACAAATGAATGAAATCATAAATGTAGGCCATAGCCACGAATCATACACTGTGGATCCATGTCACCAAAATACCACATAGCCACCAGGAATACACTGTGTATCTATGTGTTTAGAAGACGCAGATTAGGACATAGCCACGTGACATACAAAGTGGATATATGTGTCAATACAAATCATAAACACTCCAGCACAACATGGGCCAAAAAATATGATACCTAGGGTCTTCAATCCAGTCGTCTGAAAAGTACGAATCTAGCCATGTGATTACATGTGTCGAAGTCGAACATGGTAGAAACCACTCAATTAACGGTCATTGATGAAAATTGTTAACAAGTGCAAGGGAAATCACCATTTATTTCAATGACTCCCAAGGTACCTAATTACAATCCGAATGAATGTGAATAAATGAGATGAAGTCGAACATTCGGTGGAATCTCTGGATCAGGGACCAATGATGTGAACCCACTACAGAAAGCGAAGAGACCTGCCATTAAGGCATGCAAGTTCTAAGGTACTAAATGACTTCTAAGTATTATTCCCGGATAATGATTTGGAGTCGACGAAAAAAGATTTTTCACAAGAGGGCCTTGATATATCTCCCATCAATGACATGAAATAAGTAACAGATTTTGAGGGTAAGTCAAAGTATGAATATGATTTGAAACGGACATAAGGAAGGCCGACATGGTAAGAATGGACAACTACAAATGGCTAACTCAATGGAGGGCTTGTTTGGACTTCTCTTGAACATATGAACGACACGACAATGGTATTGGCAACATTGACTCAAAGACAACCCAAGATATGACCTTGTAGTAAGTCAAACGAGAGACAAATGGATTTCCCAACCCGGATTCAAATGATGAACATGGAGTGTCATGTTTAAGAGCGACATTTACTACCACTAATACAAATACAAAGGTATATCCCTTTCCCAAAATTTCCCCCACCATTTTTGGCGAGTACCTCTTTATTTTTACACAAGCTTGAGAAGGATAACATATGTTTGTTGATGTAAGCTCATCCTTCAGACGATTCCCTCAGACTATGTTTAACGAACCCTAGGAAGGAGTGGTTCATTCCCATATGGGCCTTTCAATGTTTGTTTTATGAGTCCAAATAAAGAAAACTCAGGGGTTTTTCATGTTTATAGAGTCTAAAAAACACTTAAAGAGAACTCTCTCAGTTCCTTTTTTGTAAAGTAGTTTGATGAGACCAAAAAATAGATAAACTATTGCTCAACAGACGTTTTCTTCAAATAATTTTATGAGCGTGAAAAGAAAAAGATCGCTTGGCAATCTTTTCGTTTTTATGGAGCGTGAAAAGAGCTTAAAGGATACTCCCTTATTTTCGTTTTTTTCATGTTACCATGATGAGTACGAAAAGACGAAAAAAGTATACTCAATTGCGTTCTCATGTATTTTCGAGCACGAGAATGAACGAAGACTGAGCTCAAGTATGCCCCCAGCTGGAAATCTAGTGAATCAACTCCCGAATTATCATCACAGGCTAGAGACATTCCCTCCAAGCTTCAATTCATTCACCGACTTTGAGGTTGTCACCAATTTATCTACGATACGGAGAAAAAGGATAAGAGTGGATGAAAAAAAGGTTCAAAAGAGGTGACTGTTTCATTTTTAATGAGCTTGATACAGAAACCGAGCTATGCTCAGGGCTCTGGGTTCAATCCCCAGATTATTGTTTCATTTTTTAATGAGCTTTCTACAGAGAGGAAAACTATGCTCAAAGATTTTTTTTCATTTTTTAACGAGCTTTCTACAGAGAAGAGAAACTATGCTTGTGACCTCTATTTAATTTTTTAACGAGCTTGCTACAGAGAAGAGAAATTATGCTCGTGATCGATTCTTGATCATGGCTTCCAAGAAAATAATTCTCTAGAAGAACACCATGTCAAGGGACAAATCTCGGTCATGGATTCCAAGAGATATTCATTGGATGGAATAAAATCACTCTGGAAGGAACACATGTCGAGGGTCACGATAGGGGTAAGGAGATCAAGCTCCAATATCCCTACCAAAGAAATCACCATGTTAACTACCGGATCCAATTCATCAGAAGTTGAAGTCATGGGAGACAATGCCACATAATTGACATGTGGCAGGGGCGATACTGTCTTCATATAAGAACCATTTAGGGAGGTAATCTAGTTAGGGCCGATGAATGAAATTTGATCAATAGTCACCATTCTTCCATCACGTGGGAAAGATATCACACAAAAAAGAGTGGACACAATAGCTTTCATGGTGTAGACATAATCTCACCCAAGGAGTAAATAAAAATCCAAGGGGTCTTGGATGACCGTGAAATCAATAAAGATAGTTTTCCCTCCCAAAGTTATAGGAAACTAAGGAAGGGTCCCTAAAGGTTGACTGGTTCTTTTGCTAAAATCTAACAAATTCTGTATAACTGGGGCAAGATGAGGACAACCCAAATCTTGCCAAGCAAAAGAGGACAAAATGCCAATGGACGCACCTTCATATATCAACATCTGAGGAATGTCCTAACCACAAAATTGCATTGTAATCTGGAAAGGAATGTGAGAGGGAAGACAAGGTTCAGTTAACAACCCCCAATTAAAAAGGATGGCCTCATTATTAGCAGGGGGTTTCACAAGATAAGGAGGAATACCCACCGACATGGAAGAGTCTATATCAATGAGAAAAACATGGGAAGTATCAGGTTTACTCTCAAGCGGGAGAGTAGGATCGACTGATGATGATATCAGATCGACCACTTGGGTTGCATTCTCCAAGGGGAAAATGGGATCGATGCTTGGAAAAGGATAGACCACTTAGGTTTCACTCTCTAACAGGAGAGTGGGATCAATCGAGGATGAGATCAGATCGACCACTTGGTCTACTGTTTCAACCAAAGACGTGACCAGATTGACCACTTGATCAATTGGACTGATCGACGAGAGAACCAGATTGATCATTCCATCAACTACATGTGGGTTGAGAGAAAGATTGCGATAAGCAGCTAGAAGTTGAGGCTATGAAACATTCATGCCTTCCAATAATTTCAAGGCTTCTTCCATATGAGGGAAAAGATGAATTATATGACGCCCTTTGCATAACATACATGGGAATTCGGCTCTACTTTTCTTCTTCCCAACTATATTGTGACTATTCGACGGGAATTCATCAGCATGTTGCTCAGAGGCTAACGACATGGGTTGGCGAGGATGTGTAGATCATGCTTCTATAACCTTGGATAGACTAGGTAAATCCTTAATAAGATGGCTACCCTTAAAAATCCTGCAAGGGTACTTGGGCTTACGGGTTGTTTGGGTGATCTTGACATCATCAACACTCCCAGCATGATCAACAGTAACTGGTTGTTTTCCAACATGGCCGACAGTGGTTGGAAGTTTGGATCCTTTCTTATTTTTCTTCTTCTTATTCTTCCTTTTCTTCTTCTCTTTATTCACTGAGTTACTAGCTTGAGAGCTTTCACTCGGTGAAGAAGATGAAATGGAAGAAGAAGTTGCAAGTGAAGAAGGCGAAGAAGATATTACTAGTGAAGATGGTGAAGGATCAACATGAGGTTGATGTTCTTGGGGGGGAGTGCTTACGACCAAAGCACTTATTGCATCTGGAATTATCTGAGTGGAAAACAACCACACCAGTAATCCAATAGTGAGACCTGGAAGGCTCAAAGTAGCGATGTGAGGAGTACCAATGCTTCCATAAGAAGGAAAAAAAAAGGTTCCCCTGGAGCAAGGGTGCCTTCATTGGTCATTCTGGGAACTGACACCATTAAATAAATATCTAATCTAGAGTCCCCTAGGGAAAACAAACAGAGCACGCTAAAACATCTAGTAAGCAATCAAGCAAACAAAACCTTCTCACAATGAACGCACTAGTTGGTGATGAAATCCAATGTCGTGGGAACAATATAAGAAGGGGTTGAGATAGATCGGGTGGAAAAGTTACGTGGACGACCTGCTTAACAGACTTACACCTTGGAGAAAACTCCCACACATAATCATGGGTATACCCTCTAGGGAGTCTGAGTGATTTTGGCTAACATCGATTCCACGTACCATGGAGACTTGACCCTCCATAGTCACCTTGTGTAAACACCCTAAAGAGATAGACCACTAAGGTTACCAATCACTATAGTGATTCCTGTGGAAACAGTCGATAGTCTGATCCACGTGAAAGGGCAGGGTATCTAGCCTAAAATCAACTTGAAAGGATTCCACTCATGATTGTGGGTATACCTTCAAATGACCCCCATAATACGCGCAATCTCTACACCAAGACCAACAAAGAAGGGTGAGTAACTCTGCCAATCTCAATGTGACCTCGTGATTGACCCTTGTGTTAGAAGGGATACCTAGAACAAAATGTAATAAGTGGATTTAACCGCTCCCTAACTCAAGATTATATGTTTGTTTACAACTTTGGAAAGTTATCTTTCACACCTTTTCCAAAGCCCTACAACTAATCTAACATAGGTTTGCTACCAGAAAATATAAAAAATGTCTAGTCAATTTTTTATAAGTGCTTTATTTTATGGTTGTTGTTACTCAATAGGAAAACGCCGTGAACAATATGGTGTTTTGACCGACTCGAAAGCTATGCAAAGATATGAAGATGAAATATTTTCATTTCGATGAAAGATATGCTACGAGAAGGAGAAAACATTTATCATTCCCAAATGCACAATGTCCCAAAATTTACTAAAGTCACCAATATCAATATTTTCAAGAAATGAGACAAATAGACTGTACATCAATACACGATTCAC
>JZKD02S2175091.1:338420-360070 GCA_000966675.3 Picea glauca | reverse complement strand
TCTTTTCTTTAGCCTTATTCTTATCGAACCATATTTTCACTATCTGTTGGTGAGCTAGGAATTTTGACTTAGCCTTCTCTCTCTCTTCTTCTAGCATGAGTAGAGTATTGATTCTTTGTTGCATGGTCAAGGAGGGTTCCTCGTTGGAATATTGGGCCAATTGAAGTGATGGAAGATATATCCCATTTGGGAGGATGGTTTCTTTCCCATAGACCAAAAAGTATAGGGAATTTCCTATAGCTTCTTTGGGTGTGACCCTATCAGTCCATAGGGCATTATGAAGTTGGTTATGCCAATTTCTTTGGTTATATGTAACTGTCTTATTTAATATTCTTACCAGGTTTTTATTAGTTGATTCAGCCACACCATTTCCCTAGGGGTAGTAATTTGCAGAGTACTTGATCACAATTCCTTTCTCCAGAGCGAACTTTGTCAATAGGGTTGAAGAAAAGTAGGTTTCATTATAAAAGACTAGAACAGAGGGGACACCAAACCTCGTGATCAATTGTTTCTCTATGAATTGGATAACCACCTTCTCGTTCACATGAGTCAAAGGAATGTCCTTTGTCCATCTCGTGAAATAGTTGGTGGCAGTAAGAATGTACTTGTGTAGTTTCGAGGATCTAGGTGTAAATTCTCCTATAATATCCAACCCCCACTACTCGAAAGGCTGAGAGATAGTGACAGGTTGGAGTGGGATCGCTTCCCTTTTCTCCTTTCCAGTGCTTATTTGACAAGTCTTACAGTTTCTAGCGTAGGTGTGAGCGTCTTTGAGCAAGGTGGGCCAGTAATAGTCATCTCTCATAATCTTATGAGCGGTGGTGTTTCCTACAAAATGTCCTTCGGCGGGGCCATCATGAATTTCTTTTAGCACTTTTTCTGCATCTTCATGCTCGAGACATATTAATAGTACCCCATCATAATTGATCCAAAAGAGCACTGAATTTATAAGACGATATTGCGTAGATTTTAAACTTGGGGCTCTCCTTTCTCTGGGATTGAGGTTTTTAGGACAATCCCCTTGATGTATAAGATAAGTTAAGTCTTTATACCAAGAATCTTGTTCTGGGGAGATGTATGTTACTTCACCACACCAAAGTGCCATCTCCTTCTCCCATCCATTATCTTTGTTTACTTGATCTTGGGCCTCGACCGCGAGCTTACACAACCCCTGCCCTTTTACTAGTTTTGCAGGCTTTATTTCTAGGTCAAATTCCTGGACTACCACCATCCATTTTCCTCTTCTTTTCCCCATTTCTTGTTGAGTAAACAAGGATTGGATGGCAGGGTGAGGCACAATTACTTTAGTGTGATTCTTGAGGATGTAAGATCAAAAATGTTTTACCGCCTTATAAACCGCGTAGGCTTGCTTGTCAACTGCAGGATGATTGAGCTTAACCCCTTGAAGATTAGTACTCATAGATGACATCAGGGCTTCATTGTTTTCATCATCCTTCGGATTCAATACTGCGGCTAGCAATTGATCGAAGGTGAAAGTATAAAGGAAAAAATCCCTATTGAAATCAGGACTTCGCAACACCAAGTCTCGGGAAATGGAAGCTTTGATATTGTCGAAGGCATCTTTTTGTTCATCATCCCACTTAAATTTGACGTCTTTACGAATCATATTTTGTAAGGGTTTGATAATTTCTGTGAATTTGGGAGTGAACTTCTACACAAAATTGATTTGCCCGAAAAAGGACTGCATAGCTTTCTTATTATGGGGTAAGGGAAGTTGAACAATGGCTTTAATCCTTTCGGGGTCTATGAGAATCCCTTCTTGAGATATAATGTGACCTAATAGTTTACCTTCCTCGACGTCGAAGATAGTTTTCTTAGGATTTAAGGATATACCATATTTCCTAAATCTCTCAAAAATCTAAGTTAAGTGTTGGATATTTTATTCTATGTTCTTTGAATACATTGTTACATCGTCCAGATACACAACCACGCATCTATTGATCAGTCCCCGAAAATCCACGTCAATTGTTCTTTGGAAGGTTCCTCCTGTGTTAATTAACCCGAAAGGAATGCGCTTATAAGCAAAGGTTCCCCATTTGGTTTGGAAAGTGGTTTTTAAATGATATTCCTCTAAAACAAGGACTTGGTTATAACCTGAGAAACTGTCCAATAGAGAGAATATCTCGGAGCCATACATGGTCTACAAGAGTTGTTCCATCGACGCGACTAGGTAATTTTCCTTTTCTAAAGCCTTGTTGAGGTTTCTAAAATCCACGCATAGGCAGATTTCTCCTGGCTTATTCCTCAATGAGACAAGGTTAGCTACCCAAGCAGAATGCCTAAACTGAAAATTGATCTTGGCATCTAAAAGATTTGTTAACTCCTGATACATAAGAGGGTCTAGGGATGGGTGATACTTTAGGAGCTTCTGTTGAAAAGGTTTTAATTCTGGTTTTAAAGGGATAGTGTGTGGAATTATGCGGGTATCGTATGTCTTCAAATCCTTATAGGACCATGCGAAGACATCCTGGTATTGTCTAAAAAAATTTAGGTAAGCCCTCCTCTCCTCCTTAGACATGGTCTTGCCCAAATTCACATTCTTTGGACTCTTTGGGGTCCCAAGATTCACAGTTTCATGCAGGGGGTAGGAGCTACCAGTGTTTTCCTTTTTGGGTCCCTTAAATCGCTCCATGAGATCAAAAAGATTTTCTAGATTAGCTATCCCTTTTGGGATTGTGTGAACCTTTGATTTATCCATAGGTTGTCTCGTGCGAGGATCGGTTTCCATGGACATCTCTTGGAATTCTTCATCATCAATGGCGCAGTATTTGAAATTGTCTTGGTTAGTCAAGAAGTTTATGATTTGTTCATCCCCTTCGAAGGATTTCCAATTGGAAATGTTATTAGGTACTGATGGTTTGTAAAGCAATTCCACAGTGAATTGAGAGCCTTCATAATCTTCTAAAGGTGACAGCCTAGAAGCAACAATAGCCAAGGAGTTAGCGAGAATATTCTTTGTCCTGAGGATTGTTGTGATATTAAAAGATTCAAAGTGTTCTATTAACCTATGCACCTCCTGCTAATAGTTCTTAAGATGACGAGAATTGAAATGTATAGTATTTATTATTTTCCTAACAATAATTTCAGAGTCCCCAAAAACCTTCAATCCTTTGATATCTAAATCTATGGCTTTCTTTAACCCTTGTACCAGATCTTCATATTCGAAAATATTGTTGGTACACTCGAATTCGAGTCTACAATACATGAAATAGTGTTTACAAATAGGATTGATGAGGATGCATCCTCCTCCAAACACTTCTTGAGATTTAGATACATCAAAATAGAGGGTCCAAATTTGTGAGTGAGGATCACTATTTTTGTTTCCCTTATTATTCTCTTGTTCCCTGACCTCCCATTTCGCAAGTTCTAGTACTGAGTTTTGGAAGAAGAAGGTGTCTCCTATCAATGTCGGTGATTTGTCTTGAAATATCAATTTGAATTTTTGAGTAAAAGGAACATCAGATAAGAGGGGAGTGAAGTTTCCAAAGTAGGAGTCGCAGGAATAATTTCCCGGTATGGGGAAATCTGTGAACGAGGGTTCGTTGGGTGTTTCTAGATTAGTAACCGTATGTTTTAGATATCTCTCCCTGTCAATTTTGATCATGTTCTTTTGTCCCTTCATCGGAATCCAAAGGTGCACTCATTCGGTACTGAAATAACCGTTTAGCTTTTCAGACTAATATCGGCTCAGTAATAGCCCATATGCCTCTGGGATATCTACTACAATAATTTAAATCACTTGCAAAAACGTGGGGTGCATCGATATCATGATCATCACGTCCTTGAGTTCTCCTATGAATTTGACCTAGGTATTATCCAGTTGTATGACATGTTTATCAGTCTTGAGAGGAACGACATTCAATTTCATGCAGACAGACAAGGGCATGACATTGGAGGATTCTCCAGAATCTACTAAATAGTTGTGGATGTTCCTATTGAAGATTTCAAATGTTAGGAGGAATGGGGGGACAAAACGTTTTTCTTTTCGGTCTGCTGAACAAGCATTGACAGTTGGTTTTCCCACCAGGTTGATGGACAATAGATTTCTTTCCAAGCCGTTCACCACCACCCTTTTTTGTTCTGGGCTCAGAGCCTATAGCAAAAAGTCCTTTTGTTGGGGAATATTACATATGTCCATGACAGATATATTAGCCCTTAACTTCTTCAAGTCTTCGACCACATTGTAATATAATTTGGGCCATACCCGAGTGTGATATCTTATAGGTTTCTTACCGAGAGAGAGAGAGATGTCTTCGGGCAATCAAGAGTTGCCTTACTCTCTGAGACCTGGGTGGCATCAATATATTTTGATCTGGGTGGACCCTTACTATGTGTCTATACCGCTGAAACTTTTGCAAGTCGCTCTTGGGGCTCAAACTGGTCGTCGGAAGGCATGATTAGGTCGGGATCCCATATCAACATAGTTGTATCTCGCAGTGGATCCATTTCTTCCTAGTTAGCAATATTCAAGACTGAACTTCTTGGTTGTTCGGTCAGGGTGACTTCGTCTAGAAACTAATTGGCCATCAAATTCATGGTATGTACCCATTGAGGGAAGTCTCTTTCAGAGTGTTTTTCCTGATGATAACTACAAAAAGAATCAAATGCAACATTCCCTAGACCAATATTTAAGTTGGTTGGGGGGTGTTCAATTTCTTTCAAAGGAGGATTTCTTTTAAAGAAAGGCTTATAGGGCCTTTGGACTTGGTCTCCCTCCCCTGCACTTTTCTTCATGTATATGATTTCATTTGAGAATTTTTTAACCATGTGGTGTAAATATTCTATATATCCATTGCCCTTTTCGAGAGATTGTTCAACCTGTTTTCTTGGTGATATAGTTAAAAGGAGTCCCCTACTAGGAGGGGGTTGGGTTCTTTCTTTACCAGAGAGGCATGGCCTTCTTTACATCCTTTCATCTAGAATTCTCTCATTTTGGCCTCTTCAAAATTTTCTTCCAGGTTTTGCTTAGCAGCTCTTTTTACAAACATAGAAATAGAATCTGAGAGCGCATTGGCGTAAACCTCAATTTGCAACTCTTGAGTTGGTTTTGTCATGGGATGGAATTTATTTAATATGGTCATGAACCTATGGTTGAAATATTTGACCCTCTCTTTCAGATTCATGGTGGCTACGAATAACTTGGCCATAAGGTCTCCCGTAGTGGTTTCTTCAGCAAACTTGTCTAGAAAGTCTTTCTGGAACTTGGTGTAGCTGGTTATTGATCCTACTGGCAAGTTGAAATACCACGCGGAAGCTAAATTTTCAAACGTGTAGGGGAAGAGTCTGAAAACTACATCTTCATGTTGAACATTCATATGTCTGATCATGAGTATGAACTTCTTGATGTGATCTTCAGGTAATCCTAAACTTTCAGGATCATACTTCGGGAGCAGTTTCTCTAGATGTCAGGGAAGATTATGTACTCGTCCAAGGATGGCTACCGCATCTCCGACCAACCAAGGTTGGTTGTTCTGAAGTGGGATATCCCTTTATCCCTCGTGTTTATTATTATTCTCCATGTCTTCAGAATCAAAGTCAAACTCTTCTTCTTCTGAAAAGTCGTTTGGCTCAGAGACGGTGGCGACTGGCATTTCGAGTATCAGATCGAGAGGTTCTTGGATTTCAGTAATTGAAAAATCTATTAAATCTTCTACGGAGTGTACAAAAAATTTGTCAGGAGTGTTGAACACTAGTATGCTTTGTTTTTTTCTTCAAGGGAGGATGGGAGCTAAGGAAATGCACCGATTTGTTGGGCGTAGGATCTAGTGATTCTCCTGAATTGATTCTCTTCCTCGTGAGGAAGGACGTAAGGTATTTCAGGGTGAAAAGGTTCTTCCTCATGCTGGGGTGAGTTAACCCTTTCAGGAATACTCAGGGTGTGTGGGATGTATTGTGATGGACTAGCCATGCATGTGGGTTGTTATGAATCTGTAGGTTGTTTGAAATGATAGATAAAATATATATTTAGCCATTCATTCTCAGGCCCTCCTTCTAGCGCCAATTCTATTGATGGGACCTAAATACCTTGACTCAACAATAGGAACCAAACCTGCCACCGAGGCCTAATTAGACTCTGCAATGTTTAAAATGGAATGGTTCTCTAGATCTTGCGATTCGACCGATTTATTGATGGGCTTTGTGTTTCTTTGTGAAGGCTCTTCCTTCAATTAGGACTATTTTCTTCTGTATTTTTCTCTTGGGTGGGGCTGATATGAGATATGAAAGCCATCATAAACCAACTTGAAAATCAACAGGATTAAGTTTTAACTACCAGGAAGAGGTTAATCTTGGGATAACCCGCTTCTCAACATGCATATAGTTACTCTATATGACAGACCTAGTACTAATACATTAACCAAGTGAGCATCTGATTACTCTCTGAGAAACTAACTATCAGAAAGAAAGAACATATGTAATAAGATAATGGAAAGAAAAATAATGCATCTACCATAACCATGCATTACATCATAACACAATGATTTATCTTCATCATCAAAGAAAAGAACATCAAAAAATTGCACCAGATAACTTGACAACATAATTAATTGCTCTAAATCATTACTCCATCATTCATGAAACATGGGATAGGAAGTAGTTCTTCTCCAAGTCCAATCACATGAATCTAATGAAAATAGTTTGTCTTTGGTCCAGAAGGACTTCTCAATTCATAATAGTCTCAAAATAATTCTTAACAACCAAAAAGAAAGAGTTCTTACAACAACCATTGACCTTTGACTAATTGGTCGATGTCCTTATTTATAATCTAAAGTTCAACTAAAATTAACAGCTAAATACAGTTTGAACCAAACAAAAATCTCCACGTGGCGTCATCATCTAACAGTTTCTTTAACAGTCCACCAAAGATATTTCTTGAAAAGGGTGGCTTATTTCATATTCAGACCAATTGATGAACAGTTCTTCACAAGTTTGGGTGCATGGGAATCTGTTTTGTTCCATTGAGGTCACATATATTCCTCTGATATCCACTGCATGCGCTTGGTACTTTACCAAACTAGAGTTCAGTTGTTGTAGCATGCTTCGAGCTCTGATCAAGTGTTCTGTGAATAGTTTCACTTGCCTTGTCATTACACCAGTTATCTTTGCACACTACTTGATCCATAACGAGTCTTGCTCAGCATGTATCTTGAACACGTCACTTAGGTTGATAAATTCATCGAGGGAGCCAAACTTGGGGAGCCTGAAAACTCTCTTCACTTTATTAATTTTATCCCATTGCTTCTGGCACTTGTCCCATTTCTCTTGGATTTCTCAGTCTGGGTCTCGGGAATCTTAGCCCGGTACTCAATGGATCTCTTCATGCAGTCGGGACTACTTTTTCCTACCATCCAAATTCCATGTTCTTCCTTCTCTCAAACCTGTTGGATTGCCTCAATATATTCGAGTCTCTCTATCGATTGTTGTTCCCTTTCATGCCATCACTCCATATCCTTGCATGTCGCGAGTTCCATGAGTGTTTCCTCCTGGAATTCAACTATGTTTTCAATTAACGGGTGTCTTTCCTTCTTGAACTCGTTGTAAACTCTTGAGAGCTCACCTTTTAAATATAGTGCAATTTGTGTGGTGCCTTTATAATATTTGGAAATATGGTGCAAGTGTTCGAGCTCCTTTAGGGCAGTGACTAGTTCCTTTTCATCCCTCTTGGCTCTATCCTAAGTGGCATCAGAGAGGGATTTTCCCATGCCGATCAGTTCGAACGTACAAGCGTCTACTGTGTTGATTAATTTCTCTTTTATAGTGACCAATATGGAGTGATCCAAAGTGATCCTTCTCTTCTTTGCAGTCCTTTGGACGATGGCCTTTGTCTTCTGATCCTAGGAGATCACATAGATGTATACTACCTCGTCTACCGACTCTGGTACTTGTTGATCTCCCCATGTGAGGTTGTTTTCCAGGCTGCCAGTGGTGTATATTTTATTCGAGAGTGGGCTCTTGAACTTCCTTTCTTTTCCTTGCAGGTTTGACTGCTACCTATTGCTCGTCAGGGATTTGAATATTGGGCAGGATAGAGGTGTTGGGTACATACTTGTTATTTGCTTGTTCATTGGCTGCAGACCTGTCGATTTTCTTTTGTGGAGATCCTTTCTTTGTCTCCCCGGGTTCGAGCTCGTCGTTAAGATCTTCTTCAGTTCCTTATTTATCGGAATCTTTTGTGTCAAGGCTTATTTTAGCTTCTGCTTCCTTTTGGGAGACCTCCTTGTCTTAAACTTTGGGCTCAGGGGAAGGAGTTATCTCAGGGCCTTCTTCCTCTTGGACACGCACTGGGGTGCCTTGATATGGTTTTGGACTCTCTTCATAACTATATACTTGTATAAGTTTGCTCAGGGGATTAGGTGCTTGTGTTTCTATCGACACCAGAACCGTCTTTGGTGGAATTTTTCTGCCTTCCGGGGAGTTGACCAGCAATGTTGTGGATCCAGGGTTACTTGATCCATTGGTTTTATTGGGATTTAAGGAACCAGGGCCACTTGGCTTCGTCGAGACATTCTAGATACTATTTGAAAGTGTAGGTGTTACAACAAGGTACAGATCATCCTACATCTGTTTCATTAGCAGTCGGCTTTGTTGGTACAAGATTTTTTCCATCCCCTGTGTAACTTGAACTTCATGGGAATCCCTAATTTGTATTGGGGATTCATGATGAACTCTTGCAACTTGAATGTCTTCTTGGGGATCACCTATTTCCTCACCCAATTCGTGTACTATCATTTCTTCCCGAGTCCTGAGAATTTCTTGAGTTGTCTTCTCCAAAGACATCGTTTTCTCTTCCCAACTCATGGATTTGAACTTGGTCATTCGAGGGTCATCTCTCCTTGCCACTACCTCATTCCAATCTTGAGCATTTTCAACAAAAATTTCATCCTCGAACCAGTCATGGGCATAAGGCCAATAGGAAGATACCTGCGACGCATGTTGTAGGACCAAGCCCTTGGGATCATGTTTGCGAAACTGACTAGTTTGGAACCAGTATTCTAATTGACTAAGCCCTTCTTGTTTAGCATGCGTTGTGTCTTTGACCATGTAGAAGCCAATATAAAATCCATACGGTATGAAAGCCCACTTCTTATCTTTTACTAAAGTGTCATTATATCCCTGCAAAATGGTTTGATAGCAAATTTCCCCCAATGCTAGTCGCTCGGGAACATACAAAGGTAACAAATGGGGAGCCCCTATGGTGATGAAAACCCTAATGTAGGTTTCAACTCATCTAAATACCAGTGACCAACTTTTGATATAACATTTTTTTCTTTGTTTGATAACCTAGGGCACTCTTTCTTGAAGAGAAAGAAGTAAATGTGTGCAATAAACTAATCACAGATAACAGCATAGGACTTTTTGTACCTATTTTCCCATAAGATGTTGAAGTATACATGGACCGCGAGCTCCGAAGAGTGCCAATTCAGGTTCATCCCAGAGAAAGCATTCCTGGTGTAGTTGACGTCCAACAGATATGAGGCCATGTAGAAGGTGGGTGTATCTCCCTCCTTTGGCACTTGAGATTGCCCTATGAAGATGCTCAATTGTTTGGAGATGATGGTACCCCAATTGAAGCTCATGCCTGAAATGGTGACTGTATAAGCTAGAGGCATCCAAGCCTCTGAAAACCACAAGTAGTCTTTCTCCCCATGCAACTTGCAAAGCAGAGCCATGAGATATATGTATGGTCCCCTGACATTGGTTGTTGGGTACCAGCCAGTAGTCCAATTCATGAATTTTTTGTCTTCCCTCCACCAAGAGGCAATGATTTTGTTGGTATCGTGTGATGCATAGAAGCTTAGAACGAAATTAGTGCTCAACTTTAGCTCAAAATCCATGAGCTTGTAGTAACTATGAACCTTTGATGGTAGGAAGACCCTGACGCATTCATCGTTATCATCTTAATCAAACATTTTTGTGCATCAGCGTGGTCAATAAGCCACTTTAGGAGCTCGATGCAAGGAAACACCGAAGACCGGTTGGCCACCATGTGAACACAAGCCTTGAAAATATTTGGGAGGACCTTGTCATCGAGCCTCCTTGTGTCAGGATCATTGTGCGAGGTATATTCGAGGGGTATATTGTAAGGCTCTGTGCTTGATAGAGAAGTATGATTTGTGTCGTGACCTAGTTTTGGGAAGGAGGATCTGGTGCTCAGTGCGCATATCTCGTATCCTCTGCAAAGATTAGCTCTGTGGCTTAGTGCACAGTATCATATGAATGTAAGATATTTATAAGAATAATAAAGAAGATAAAGCAGTTGGTGGATGTAGCCCCACACTAGGGTGAACCACGTATATATTGTGTCTTTGGTGTGCTTTATGTTGTGTTGTTTATGTTATGAATATTCTTTTCTTATTATGTATGTTAGATAGATCCATATATGCTTAGTGATTTACTTGTGCTTTATGAATGAATGCTAGATCTAACTCATTTCTATGTGCTAAGTAGTTGAAGTACTTAATATTTATTGTTACTATGTCGAACCATCTTAGGGTTTTGTTCTGCGATGTTAATGAAGCTAATGAGCTAGTGAATATCATCTTGTAGTGTTAACAGAATACTCTGTCAAGTGTTTCTATCACATATCTGTGTCTCAGATTGGTTACAGACGCCTGAGTCCTATAACCCCCCTGCCTCTACCTCAGGTGAGACTACATTTTCTTCGCAGGTGTTGCTGAAAGGGTTAGTAGTTAGGGTTTTTTTGGTGCATTGTTGAAGCATTGAACCCTAGGTCTACCCCTGTGCCAACAAATGGTTCCATTGATGGGACCTGAATCTGTGATTATTGGGAACTGAAGTAAAGAAAAGAGAAGGTTTGTGCTAAATAAGAAACTCGATCTGAAGAAAAGAGGTAAGATATTGAAAGAACTAAAGCTTTGTGCTTTTATAAGAGTAAGATAAGCGAAAAATTTTGTTTCGAAAGCATGAATTTAGATATGTTTAATATATTTTGTCCTATTCTGAAACCTAGGGAACAGTTGGAAGAAAGAGTTGATTTGAATAAATTTTATAGAAATGAAGAAACATATGTTATTCCTATGCATAGAAATAATTTTTGGACTAATAAGGGGATGAAGGAACCTAGAAATGTTTTTTGAAGATTGCAGGTCCAGCATTGTGATCCTAGTGCATAGTACAGGAGAAGTTGGGGAACATACAAGAGAAATTGAGGATTGACATTATGTTATAACTGCAGAATATCGGGACATATTGCTAAGGAATACCCTGGTGCAGCTCCTATTTGTCTTTTCTATAAAATCGTTGGTCGTGAAGTTGAGGATTTCCCAAGGATGATTGCTAAAGTTGAACAAATGAACATGAGACAAGAAAACTATTAAGAAACTAAGGATATGTTAGAAAATCATAAAGAGAAATAATCATAGAAAGCTCAGACTATGTTATTACAGTTGAAAGAAATGATGAATGGTCACAAAGATGTTAGCTTATTAGAGATATTGAAAGTAAAATAGTGCATAAATGCAAGAATAGGAGACTTCAACATAGATTGTGTCTTGGATGAGGAGACACAAGTGAATATTATGACACAAGACACTTGGGAAATTTTGGGAAAGCCTACGGTGATACCTTCATTAGGAATAATAGGCTTGTTTAAAGAAAATATGATAACCCTATGTGGAAGAGTTACTAATGTACCTATTATCATCCATGGAACATCAACAAAAGAGGAATTTGAAGTCATTAAGTTTGTTGAAAACTGTGCCCCTTTCCCACTATTGTTAGGAAAGAATTGGATTGAGAAAGATCATATCAAAAGGAAAGCAGAGGAAGAAGCTACAAAAAATAAAAATAAATAATTAAGGTATTTCATAGCTAGAAAAATAGACTGACTAATAGAAGAACGAGAAGGTAAGTCGAAGAAACAGAAGGCAAGAGAATTAGCTAGCAAGATTGAAATAATGCAAGAAGGTTTGAAGGACCTATCCATGAAATAAATAATTATATCCACCCAAGAAGTAGTAAGAGAAGGGATATTAACTTCAGAACCTGTGAGAGCACATCATCAATGCAAATTCACTACACTAGGAGAATATAAGAACAAGAATGGAAAGAGGATTCCAGAAACAGTTAGAGAAACTCAGATCACAAGAAAGAAGGCAAGGAATCTCAATAAGAAGAAAGAAAAGTTAGAAAATTTGCAGGAAGCTACATAGAATAGATGGAAGACTTCGTAGAAGGTAGGTTTGCAGGATTTGAACCTCACCGGAACAACAGAACCACGTAGAATGGGACTTTACCCTGGAAAATCTATATGACTTTTGGAGGCACCTAGACCGTTAGAACGATGCTTTGGAATGGCTAGAAAATGCATTTATGGGTGGATAGACCACCATTAGACATAGATATGATGCCATAATGAACAGATTTGCATTGATGTAAGCATGTCTTCCCATTGGAAGAATCTGTTATGACACTTTCTTATTTAACCCGTCAGACGCTACATCGGGACCACTTTTTTCTACCCGTGATTATCTGAGACAACAAGAGAAGTGATTGTGTGTCGATCCATGTTATCAAACGTTGTTTTCTGTTTGTCTACCCCACTTATCTGTTCGCCTACCCTGACCTATTTGTTAACAGTGAGAATGTCGGTCGAGCGCACTGAGTTAGAGAAGTCCATCGAGGAGGTTCTAAAGAAGTTTGTGGCTGATAAATATATGTATGAAGGAGTACAAGCATCGTCGACCAGGGGACTCCAGGCTTCCCCTTCGACTGGACGTTGTTCGAGCCATGTTAACCCCGCGACTGATCAGCAAAGTAAGCATCGCAGTGATCTGGCTAATGCGAAGCATATATTGTCGATATTACCAAATTATATTTCGCCTTTGGCTAACATGGTTAACTGCAACAACATCCCATGGGAATTTGAATACACTTTTATCACCGCGTACATCCTGAAGGGAATGTGTGTGGTCGGGAGCCAGTTGGAACAGATCCCACTACTGAAGAACATTGATTTCAATATTGAAAACAAAAAGAATTATGCAATGCTCGCACCTCATAGATATTTGACGAAGACCACTAGGAAGAAGCCTCACCTGGTCTTCCATCCTTGGATTAAGGAGCTCGTGCAGTACACGATATTGAACTTGATGAAGATTCCCCATTTTGGCCAACACCAGGAGGTTAACGCTTATGTTAAACTCCTCTTGTCGTGCTACCATGGTGGATACCTATGGCTTGGTTGGTGGATTATTGTGGATCCAATGCTTATCCACCTGATTATAGGACTGAGCATGCAAGGACCTGACCCTCAATAGTTTTACCCAGGGAAGACCTCAGATCGCTCCCTGGCACAGGGCATCAAGGAATCATATGGCGAAGTCGAGAAGAGAAAGTGAGGCTACAAGGTAGCCTCTATCCAAGATGGCATAGTGCGCCCCGCTTTCCAACTCATAGATAGAAAGCTCGTAAGAAATAATTTACCCACGCATGTCATTGGGTTCATGGTGGACCTCACAAGAAAATGTGTGGAGGGGATGCAGATGAATTGGTCGAGTTACCTCGTCAATGAGCTCGAGAAATACTATCGCAAAGCTCAGGATCATGGATATGATGTAACTTCCACAGCCACCCAATTCGGGCCACGATACATGAGAGAACTCTTTTGTTCTCTCTACAGAACATATTCAACATACCCAGAATCCAACTGAGCTATGCAACATAAATTTTTCGAACTACATGCAATTAAAACATATACACATAGAGCTCTTGCAAATATTTATTTTAAAAATGTAAATAGACAAATACATTTCATAAATGCACATATTCATACTGAAATGACAGTAAACATATACATGCAGCATATACAGGAAATACCCATAACTATAAATACAGTTATAAACCACACATAGAATAAACCCATAAAAATAAACACGTAAGTAATAGTTCAACATGTAAATTTATCACACACTTGACACTTATCTTGGTAAGAATATCACCAACTACATGTAGACCTTCCATGAAACTCCCATCCTTAGACCACACTGCTCATCACTCTCAGCAATGGGTCACCCTCGAGCTGGGACTAAACTCCACCCGGGTAAAGAGTTTCCTAACTAGGATAATGGTTCATAGACAATAGGAAAGAATCAGTCACAAGTGCCAACTAAAACTAACAACCTACAACCCTTCATTCCCCACATGCATGTCCCACCCCAAGAAGTATGCCCCTTCTCTGCTCAACATTCCTTCGGCTACCCCACTTCCTTTTTGAGTTTCAGCAACAGGCCGGACAGGAAGTCTCGGAGCACTGTAGTTGCAGTTTAGCACCTTTAGGAAATCAATTCCCTGCAATTCTCTCACCCAGAGAGGAATTGATCATGGTCTTGACAACTCACCTCTTCAATATCCCATGGGCCTGACAACCTGCTTCTTCAGTCCATCTCCCAAGATAACCATCTACTCAAACAAGTATTGTTATGGATACAGGTTCAGTTACAATGACAGGAAGATACGAAGGATAGTTAACTGCGTAAGTGAAAAGATCATGGTATGGATAAATGGATGACTGAATGATGGAAGGAATGATGGAAGAATGATGGGAATGAACTAAGTCCAAAAAATATGTATGCATGTCTCCAAATTGACACTTGTGATGTTGGGAGCTACTTTGGCCCACTTGTCCCCATCTTTAGAACTTAGGATAAAATAATTATCCATACTTTGTAATTTAATAAATATTAATATAATATTCCTTTTTGGTTTAAGCTCCTTGGCTTATCCCCTTTTCCTTCACTTTTAGCCCCCACCCTTTCCTTAACTAGTGGAGTTTAGTCACCCATACTCTGTTATCGTGGTCGGTCTACGTGCAGCAATGTATTTTATATTAATCATGTGATATATACAAAAATATGTACACTAGCCTTTAACATCTAGGCTCTCCATCCTAATCATCACAAAATGGCTCACCGGCCTATAAAACATAGCATATACACAAAGGCTCGGTGGCCTCAATATCGTGTGCACTTAAGATATTGTGTGAGGTATCCTGGAATGTGCACACTTCATCATTTTACTGTGTAGTACATGCGCTCACTATGCCATGAAAGGTGCATACAAAAATGATATCAAACAGCTCACCAGATTAAGTACATTTTCATTTTACATTTACAATTTGGTTCATCCTAGGGATATTACAATCCCCTCCCCTTATATATGCACTATCATCGGTGCATTATGTACCCATATACAACAAAATTTTCAAAAATCCTCAAAAATATGTGGGTATTCTAACTGCATTGCATCCTCATGCTCCCAGGTAGTGTCCCCAGGACCGTAACAGTTCCATTGGACCTTTACAAGTCCTATGGCTTGATTCTAGAGTTTTTTTATTTTTCAGTCCATAATGCATACCGGATGCACTTGAAAAGTGCCTTCTTGCTACACCTAAATCACATTCCAATCAATAACATGATTAGCATCAGGTATATATTTATTGAGAAATGATACATGGAATACATTATGAACAAACATAGATGCAGGAAATGCAACATATAAGCTACTAGACCAATCCTCTCTAGGATTTCAAATAGCCCACAATAGCGAGCTGGCAACTTTGAACAATTTCCCAACTTCAGGGAACTTTTGTTGGCCTTCACTTTCAAGAATACATGGTCTCCCACTTGAAATTCCCTATGAGTTCATCCCTTATCAGCATAGCTTTTCTGCCTATCTAGGGAAGCTTTAAATTTTGTTTTATTTTCAACATTTTCTCCTCCATTTCCCTGAGTAAATCTGGCCAAACCACTTCTCTATCTATTGGGTTATCCCATCTTACTGGTGTGTTGCACCTTTTGCCTTAAATTTCCTCAAATGGGCTCATCTTTAGAGATGCTTGGTACCCATTGTTATAATAAAACTCTACCAAGTGTAGGTAGTCTTCCCATTTTATTGGTTTATCCATCACATACATCCTCAACATATCCTCAATCACTTGATTCACCCTCTATGTTTGTCCATCTAATTCTGGATGATAAGTTGTGCTAAAATTCAAATTTGTTCCAAATCCATTAAACAATCCCTTCCAAAATTTTGAGGTAAATTTTGGATCTCTTTCAGACAAAATTGTCTTGGGTATGCCATGTAATTGAGAAATTTATCTAATATAAACATCAGCAATGTTGGTTTCCTTGTGAGTGAGCTTAACTGGAATAAAATTGGCAGCTTTAGTAAGTGTATCCACCACTACCATGATAAAATCATGTTGCTTGTTTGTTCTAGGAAGTTTGGTGATGAAATCCATTGTTACAACTTCCCATTTCCACTCGAGAATGGGTAGTGGTTGTAGCAAACCAGCTAGGTGTCTATGCTCAGATTTTACCTTTTGACATTCCAAACATTTAGTAATAAAAGATGCGACTTCTTTCTTCATGCCTAGCCAATAATATTATCCCTTGACAGCTGCAATGGTTTTCTTATAACCTGGGTTCCCAGCATAAGGTACATTATGCATTTCTCCCAATATGAGATTTTTCAATTCCTAAGAATTTGGTACATAAATTTTTCCCTTGTACATGATAATTTCATCATTATCGAGCTTATATTCTTCAATTTTCTGTTGTAAATTACTTTGTTGTAATTTTCCCACTAATTCCTTATATTGCAAATCTGAATTTGCAGCCTCCAAAATTCTGTGTTTCAAATCTGATTGGTACATGTTAATGGTTGTAGCATTCAATTCATGCACTCTTCTGTTGAGTGCATCATCCACTTTGTTCTCTTTCCCCTTGATATGTTTTATATCAAAGTCATATTCACTTAGAAATTCTAACCATCTACTTTGCCTGGCATTTAGAGCTAGTTGATCAAATAAATATTTCAGGCCATTATGGTATGTTCTTATCTCAAACCTTTTCCCCATGAGGTAGTGTCTCCATTTCCTCAAGGCATGCACTATGGCTTCCAACTCCAAATCATGAGTGGCATAGTGTCTTTCATTCTCTTTCAACTTCCTTGATTCATAACATATAACAAATCTATTTTGATTGAGGACTCCACCAAGTCATTATTTACATGCATCTATGCATACAATGAAGTCTTCATTTGGGTCTGCAATCCTTAGTATTGGATCACTTGTTAATAATTGTTTCAAGTGTTGGAAACTCTTTTCACAATCCAATGTCCATTGAAACTTCACACCCTTTCTTTGAAAGGAAGTGATTAGGTGTGCAATCTTTGAGAATCCTTCAATAAATATATTATAGTAGTCTGCAAGGGCCATGAATGATCTGACCTCTATCACATTCCTTGGCACTGACCATTCCCTAACGGCTTCTATCTTCTCAGGATCCACTGCTATCCCATCCTTTGAAATTATATGTCCCAAATAATGAATTTGCTTCTGATAAAATGAGCACTTGCTCAATTTGGAATACAACTGATACTCCCTTAATACTTGCAAAACCATCCTCAAATGATGTTCATGCTCTTATTTTGACTTGGAATATACAAGGATATCATCCAAAAAGACAATGACAAACTTGTCTAAATATTCTCGGAAAACACCATTCATTAAGCACATGAAAACAACTGGTGCATTTGACAACCCAAATGGCACCACTATGAACTCATAATGACCATATCTTGTCCTAAAGGTGGTCTTGATGATATCTTCCTCTTTAATTCTTACCTGATGGTATCCTGACCTGATATCTATCTTTGAAAATATATTTACATCCTTCATTTGATCAAAGAGATCGTCAATCCTTGGCAAAGGATACTTGTTATTTACAGTCACTTTATTCAACTGTCTGAAATCAATTCACAATATTAATGTCCTATCTTTCTTCTTCACGAACAAGACTAGGGCACCCCAAGGTGACACACTTGGGTGTATATACCCCTTCTACATCATTTCTTCAAGCTGCATTTGAAACTCCTTCAGCTCTAGTGTACTCATTCTGTAAGGAGTATTTGACAGTGGAACTGCTCCAGGCATTAAATTTATAGAGAAATCAATATCTCTCTTTGGGGGTAGTCCTGGTACCTCCTTGAACACATCTTCAAAATTTTCCAAGACTGCATGATCTTCCAAATTTTGCACCTTATCTTTAGTTGTCTCCTCCATATGGGTTGCAAATATTTGACACCCTTTTCTGTAACATTTCTTCAGCTGCAATGCTGAAATTTCTCTGATGGTTACTTCCCTAGGAATTCCCTGCACTTTTAGGTTCCCTTCCTCATCCAAGCAAGTAAATGTATTTTTATGACAATCTAGGATAGCACGATGTTGTTCCAACCAATCCATTCCAATTAGACAGTCATAGGAACCTGAAGGCAAGATGTTCAAATATGCCCTAGTGTTTAGTCCATTCATGTCCATAAGACATGACTTTACCATCTCATTATGTTTTCTTTTGGATCTAGTAGCCAGCTGCACCAACCAAGATTTTCCATGCTTTCTTCTTAGCAAATGAAAAATTTCCACCATCTTAGGATCTATATAAATATGACTAGCTCCTGAATCAATTAAAATAGCAATGGTTTGGTTGTTGATCATACCTTCCACTTCAATCATATGTGGCTGATACTCTGCTTGCTTGTTGTTCGGGGTTGCATATATCCTTGGTACATTTCTTCCCATGTCTTCCATTGTTTCATCTTGTTGTACATTGTGAACAATCCTCACTTTTTCACCTCTGTGAGGACAATCTCTGAACATATGATCTCCTTTACAACCCCAACATTGTATAGGTGGTTGCCTTGGCCTTTGACCTCCTACCTCAATCATTCTAGGTTCTCTAGAAGTTGGTTTTCCCTGAGTATTATTTCTAAAGAATGGTGGCTTAGATCCTTTCTTCCTTTGATCCACCTTGAATTTCTTTTTGTCTTCCCAAGATTTTTGGAAAGTTGTCCTTGATTTTTTTTTATCATATAGGAATTTAGCTCGCCTTATGGTCTCCTCCAATGTCTTGGGATCATCATATTGTATTTTTTCACTGATGAATGATGGAAATCCACTCAAATACCTTTGAATCTTAACCGTCTCATCCTTTATGAAAGAGACATACTTCAACAGTTCTAAAAACCTTCTCTCATATTCATCTATGGTCATACTCCCAAGCTTGAGTTCAAAGAACTCTTTCATTTTATTTTCATAGTATCTCTTAGTCAAGTATTTCTTCTCAAAATACTTCTTGAATTCCCTCCAAGTAACACTTTTCTCTTTAGTGTGTTGCACCTAAACAATCTGATCCCACCACATGGATGTCTTTCCCTTGAGTTGATAGATGGAAATTCTTCCTTTTGCATGAGAAGAATAATTATGCAATTGAAAATACTTTCTCATGCCCAACAACCATGTTTCTGTATCCTCATCCTTCTTTTGCTCACCATCAAATGTAGGAGGTTTGATTTTGTTCATCTATCCTCGTATCTCATCCACCCCATACCCCTTATGCTTCCTGATAGGGGATGGACTTGAGCTTCTATGTGCTCTCTTATTGGAATGCCTAAGGGAGTGATGGTGATGTCTACTAACACTTCTTGTTCTTTTTTTCTCTTTAGGAGACTTGTGACTTCATGATTTTCTTGAGCCACTCTCCTTATCCAATTTATTTTCTATTATGTTCAAGGCTCAAGCTCTGCATTAAATTCATGTTGAATTCATCCTGCTGCTCCTTGGCTCTCATAATCCTTTCATTATCATCTTTATGGCTTTGGACATCCTTCTACAAATTTTTAATGGTCTCTACCATATTCATGTTTTCATCCCTTCCTTCTCCATGTCCATTGGAGTTTGTTCCTTCAATGCCCAAATGGACATCCATCCCTTTGATATCATCTTCTTGGATGCTTGTCCCCTGTGTCTCATCTTCATCAATTCTAAAAACCTTCTCTCATATTCATCTATGGTCACACTCCCAAGCTTGAGTTCAAAGAACTCTTTCATTTTCTTTTCATAGTATCTCTTAGTCTAGTATTTCTTCTCAAAATACTTCTTGAATTCCCTCCAAGTAACACTTTTTTATTTAGTGTGTTGCACCTGCACAATATGATCCCACCACATGGATGCCTTTCCCTTGAGTTTATAGATGGCAATTCTTCCTTCTGCATGAGAATAATAATTATGCAATTGAAAATACTTTCTCATGCCCAACAACCATGTTTATGCATTCTCATCCTTCTTGTGCTTGTTAAATTTTTAATTAAAATAAAGTACCAAGGCAAGTGTTTATCTTCCATAGGCGCCTAAGGGGGAGAAATTTCCGAATGTGGGTCCTATTCATTTAATTTGTGAGATGCAAATTAAAAGGTGACTTTATGATTAAGTGAGGGTGAGTGAAGAGACACCAAATCTCAGCCACCCATCTAATCTAATCTCAACCGTTAGATTAGAAAACTCCTCACCTTCCCTCATGAGGTCGACTAAGGAAAGAGGGCACACCCATTCTTGGGTAGTTGGAGAAATCTTGGTGAGATGCCAAGAGGCTCTTGGTGAGATTCCAAGAGCAAGGGAAGAAGAAGAAGCAACAGTCTTGTTGAGAGAACAAGAGGAGCTCAAGCATTCTTGTTGAGAGAACAAGAGAGAGCAAGAGAGAGGTCGAGCTGAAGAAAAGAGACAGCAGCTGCAATTTCTGGGAGTATTGGCATGCATTCCAAGTCTTCCAAATAGCATTTAGTGGCACAGAAATTGAGTCTTAGCAGAGTTTTGGCATGAATTTCGAGATAGTCCGTACAACATTAATTGTTGGGACAGCCGTACAGTTGTACGGATTTCTGGTTCAGAAATCGAGGAGCAAAGCTATAGGAATATCCAGATAAGTTTGTGTAAATATCTAAATATGAATATACTGTAAAAGAATTTCTTAGAAGCTCATAAATAATACAAATCCCTCTCTCACTGGTTTTCCCCTTGTGGGTTTTTCCAGGGTCGAAGTTAGACCGAATATCTTTGCGTCTATATTTTCTGAGTTTTGCATATTGCTGATATTTTATTTCTGCGTTGAAAACGATGTTCAGAATCCTCATGTTTCAGTTCTGAAATTTATTTTCCGTTAAGTTTTTATATGTTGAAACACCGCTGAGTCATATGCTGAAACACCATTGTGAGTATATGCTGAAACACAGAGTTGTCACATATGCTGAAACACAGTGCTATAACATGTGTTGAAACATAGTGCTAAGTCATATGTTGAAACACCGCTGTGAGTATATGCTGAAACACAGGGCTGTAACATATGTTGAAACACAGTGTTGTAACATATGCTGAAACACAGTGCTGAGTCATATGCTGAAACACCGCTGTGAGTATATGATGAAACACAGTGCTGAGTCATATGTTGAAACACTGCTATGAGTATATGCCGAAACACAAGGCTGTAACATATGCTAAAACAGTGCTGAAACTGAGTTTGGCATTTAAATTTGGCTGAAAAATCAGGGAGACTGAAACTGGGTTGGGGTTTTGAAAAATTAACATGGTATCAGAGTTGAGTTGAAGAGAAGTAGAAATTTCAGCAAACAGAAAGTAGGGACAACAGTCACTTCACAGGGAATATTTTTGAATTTGTGATTTTCAGCAGAAAGAGGGTCATGGCTACTGGTTTGAGGGTTGAAGACAGACTTGATGGGGCAGCGAATTTTGGTGCTTGGAAGGAGAGGATGATCTT
>JZKD02S2175091.1:323994-334646 GCA_000966675.3 Picea glauca | reverse complement strand
AGGAGCTCAAGCATTCTTGTTGAGAGAACAAGAGAGAGAAAGAGAGAGGTCGAGCTGAAGAAAAGAGACAACAGCTGCAATTTCTGGGAGTATTGGCATGCATTCCAAGGCTGCCAAATAGCATTTAGTGGCACAGAAATTGAGTCTTAGCAGAGTTTTGGCATGAATTTCGAGACAATCTGTACAACATTAATTGTTGGGACAGTCGTACAGTTGTACGGATTTTTGGTTTAGAAATCGAGGAGCAAAGCTACAGGAATGTCCAGATAAGTTTGTGTAAATATCTGAAGATGAATATGCTGTAAAAGAATTTCTCAGAAGCTCATAAATAATACAAAGCCCTCTCTCACTAGTTTTCCCCTTGTGGGTTTTTCCAGGGTCGAAGTTAGATCGAATATCTTTGCGTCTATATTTTCTAAGTTTTTCATATTGCTGATATTTTATTTCTGCTTTGAAAACGATGTTCAGAATCCTCATGTTTCAGTTCTGAAATTTATTTTCTGTTAAGTTTTTATATGTTGAAACACCGCTGAGTCATATGTTGAAACACCGCTATGAGTATATGCTGAAACACAGGGTTGTAACATATGCTGAAACACAGTGCTGTAACATGTGTTGAAACACAGTGCTGAGTCATATGCTGAAAAACCGCTGTGAGTATATGCTGAAACACAGGGCTGTAACATATGCTGAAACACAGTGTTGTAACATATGTTGAAACACAGTGCTGAGTCATATGTTGAAACACCGCTGTGAGTATATGTTGAAACACAGTGCTGAGTCATATGTTGAAACACCGTTGTGAGTATATGTTGAAACACAAGGCTATAACATATGCTGAAACAGTGCTGAAACTGAGTTTGGCATTTAAATTTGGCTGAAAAACCAGCAAGACTGAAACTGGGTTGGGTTTTAAAAAATTAACAGTTCTCACCATCAAATGTAAGAGGTTTTATTTTGTTCATCTCTCATCGTAGCTCATCCACCCCATACCCCTTATGCTTCCTTACAGGGGATGGACTTGAGCTTCTGTGTGCTCTCTTATTGGAATGCCTCGAGGAGTGATGGTGATGTCTACTAACACGTCTTGTTCTTTTTTTCTCATCGGGAGACTTGTGACTTCCTGATTTGCTTGAGCCACTCTCCTTATCCAATTTATTTTCTATTATGTTCAAGATCTGCATTAACTTCATGTTGAAGTCATTCTGCTGCTCCTTAGCTCTCATAAGCCTTTCATTATCAGCTGTATGGCTTTGGACATCCTTCTGCAAATTTTTAATGGTCTCTACCATATTCATGTTTTCATCCCTTCCTTCTCCATGTCCATTGGAGTTTGTTCCTTCAATGCCTAAATGGACATCCATCCCTATGATCTCATCTTCTTGGATGTATGTCCCCTATGCCTCTTCCATTCCTGTAGACTCTGGTTCAATAATATATCAAAACTCTTTCTTCTGATTTCCTAAAAAATTGAATGGCCAGATCAATTTTTTTGGGGGTGTTTATTTAGATTCCACTGTCCAAGACCTTTCCAACACCTTCTCCCATGCTCAATTTTGAGTCTTGAGAAAAAGTTATGGTTATTTGAAAATTGCCCATTAATTTTTCTGTTCACATTTCAACTTGGCGCAACTCTGTGTTGTAATTATGTATTTTTGCAAATAATCCTTTGTATTTTTCATAGAATATCAATTGGGTTTATTCATATACATATTATGTACACTCTGTCCAAGTTTCACCTTTTTCTGGGTTTCGGGCTGCTAGTTACAGCCTGCTGAAGTTCTAGGCCAATTCGTGTTTTTGGTCTGAAATGCTCAGGTACCTTCTTTTCCATATTAAGAATTTTTAACATACCCATAAATTTAATTCAGCTCCAGGACTTCCTTCTATGTTTCAATGTATTTCCATTGACTTCTCCTATGCCTCAATCTGATTCTGGAGCTGAAATTTATGGCTCTTTGAAGTTAGTTGGGTCTTAAAATTTACCCTCCATTGTTTGTGCTATAACTTTCTCATAAAAGCTCTATTTCACAAACGGTTTACACCATTAGAAATATCTCTCTGAGCTCTTTTATTAGAGATGCAAATACAAAGTGTAACTTAGTACACTTTGTGTACATTGGTACACTCTCTTCTCATGGTTTTTGAGTTGCTAAAAACTCTCTTAAGGGCATGAAAAAGGCGCTGCAAAAACATGGCGTTCAAACAGTATAAAACGTCACACAAAATCATTGTTTTTCTGTTGTTTTTCACCATCAAAGCGACTTCGCGTGCACAAATTTAAACTTGTACATCCCTATTTAGCACGCACAACAACACCACAAGGTAAATCATGTTTTGCGCACCTATAACCATTGTGCATCACTTCTTTATCGCGCCAATAACTTGTGCGCACTACTTTTGTGTCACGAGCCAATATCCACCGCACACAATTTTGGTTCTTGCACTATTACCCGTTGCGCGCACTTTTTGTATCTCACGCTAGTATTCCACGTGCATTTAACTCAACATGTTGCACCATGCCAAAGTTTAGCACGCCCCCACCACGCACCATACTCTACGCGCACCATTAACTAAACTATTGTGCGACAACATATACCCATATTGCGTGCGCACTAACCAAACTCCTCTTGCTCTACCAATATTTCGCACACCACGCACGCCATTATTATGTGTGTGCACACTGCATGCACCTTATCATGTGTATGCACACCACATTCTAGTATTACGCATGTTTCACTCTTTCTGCACTGTGCAATGCTAAATTTAGCGCACGCACACGCATACCAACATTTTTCTGCGTGCCGCCACTCATTTTTATGCACATCAATTTCCTCGTGAATTCCACTTCAAAAATTGGGGATTTTGCTTAACTTTTTCCCAATTTATACCATAGACATTCTGCAACTATGAAATTTGCTCAATTTCACCCCGATAACACTAGTTCAACCTCTGTAACAACAAATCGTTGTGGGTTGACATTTCTAGAAATAATTTACCCAAAATCAATTCATGAATTCAGAATTTTATTTAATAATCTCGCTCCATCTGTCATGGCTTCACTATAACTTCAAATTTGACCAATACCAGGTCTGAATTTGGTAGAATAGATATTAAACCAATAATATCTCACCACTTGGCCAAATTTCTCCATTTTCTCATGAATTTAACAATAGAAATTGGAGTTTTTCCCAATTATGCGTTGTTGTTTCTAAAATTTACCATGGACGCTCTGTGACTTGAAATTTGGCCACTTTGAAATCAATCCTCTGTGAAATTTCGCTTCAACTCAACTTGCTCGGCCCATCTAGTCTCAATGTTGAAAACTGAAGCTATGATACCATATTGTAATGTCCCCGACCACCCAGGTCAGGCCACGATACATGAGAGAACACTTTTGTTCTCTATGTGGAACATATTGTAACATACCCAACATCCAACTGAGTTATGCCACATAAATTTTTCGAACTGCATGCAATTAAAACATATACATGCAAATCTCTTGCAAAACTTTATTTATAAAACGTAAATAGACGAATACCTTTCGTAAATGTACGTATTCATATTGAAATGAAAGTAAATATTTACATGCAGTATATATAGGAAATACCCATAACTATAACTACAGTGATAAACCACACATAGAATAAACCCATAAAAATAAACACGTAAATAATAATGCAGCATGTAAATTTATCACACAGTTGACACTTATCTTGGTAAGAATATCACCAACTGTGTGCAGACCTTTCACAAACCTCCCAGCCTTAGACCACATTTCTCATCACTCTCAACAGTGGGTCACCCCCGAGCTAAGACTAAACTCCACCCAGGTAAAGGGATTCCTAACCAGGCTAATGGTTCATAGACAACGGGAAAGACTCTGTCATAGGTGCCAACTCAAAATAATAGCCTATAGTCCCTCATTCCACACATGCATATCCCACCCCAAGAAGTGTTCCCCTTCTCTGCTCAACAGTCCTTCGACTGCCCTACTTCCTTTGTGGGTTTCAGCAACAGGCCGGACAGGAAGTCTCATAGCACTGTAGTTGCATTTTAGCACCTTCAGGAAATCAATTCCCAACAATTCTCTCACCCAGAGAAGAATTTCTCACAGGCCTGACAACCTGCCTCTTCAATATCCCATGGGCCTGACAACCCGCTTCTTCAGTCCATCTCCCAAGCTAACCATCTACTCAAAAAAGTATGGCTATGGATACAGGTTCAGTTACAATGACAGGAAAATACAAAGGATAGATGACTACGTAAGTGAAAATATTATGGTATGGTTGAATGGATAATTGAATGATGGAAGGAATGATGGAAGAATGAGGGGAATGAACTAAGTCCAAACAATATGTATGCATGTCCCCAACTTGACACTTGTCATGTTCGGAGCTACTTTGGCCCACTTGTCCCCATATTTAGAACTGAGGATAAAATAATTATCCATACTTTATACTTTAAGAAATATTAATATAATATTTTTTTTGGCCTAAGCTCCCTGGCTTAGCCCCTTTTCCTTCAATTTTGTACCCCACCCTTTCCTTAACTAGTGGAGTTTAGTCCCCCATACTCTTTTATCATGGTCGGTCTGCATGCAATGATGTATTTTATATTAATCATGTGACATATAGAAAAATAGGTGCACTAGCCTTTAACATCTAGGCTCTCCGGCCTAATCATCACAAAACAGCTCACCAACCTATAAAACATAGATTATACACAAAGGCTCACTAGCCTCAATATCGTGCACACTTAAGATGTTGTGTGTGGTATCCTAGAATGTGCACACTTCATCATTTTACTGCGCAGTACATGTGCGCACTATGCCATGAAAGGTGCATACAAAAATGATATCAAATAGATCACCAGCTTAAGTACATTTTCATTTTACATTTACAATTGGGTTCAGCCTAGGGATATTACATATGAGTTCCACTTTAGTTGGTTGCTCGTATTGATTGCATTTGTCTCTTGGAAAATGTCGGAAGGATCCACCTTCTCGGTGATCGAACCATTGGAGACATTGGTCACTAGGTTCTCTACCATGTGGTACACCAACAACATGTCGAAGCAATGGAAGTCGAACATTGTGTTCCATGCCTATTATCAGAAAATGAAGGTTGCCATCAATTCATTCTTTTGCATGAAACCATGCACCTTGCACCAGTACAGACTGATAGCCAAGTTCCGCCCAGATCTGCATTTTATTTATATCACTGCGTGTAGAGATTTGAGCAAGGAGGAGCTACAATATTATTATAAGCTAAAAGACGAAGACATGGAACAGATCATGAAGGAATGGCCGGAAGAATTTCAGACACCTGTCACTGATGTAGAACTCTCCGACACTAAAATTATAGGTAGCCCCTTGGTCACCCAATTGAATCATGCAGGAAAGTGCAGTGCGAAGAAGAAGAAGAAGAAGGAGGAATTTCATAATATAGAGACTGATGAGGAGGACAACGCCTTGGAAGAAAATGGATCTGTCTCACCTGTGGGAGGAGGAGGAGAAGACCAAGTAGATGGACAAGGAGAAGGGGAAGAAGGAGAAAATAAAGGAGAAGGAAAACCTACACCGCCAAAGGATCCCCTTACTGAAACGGAAACACTACGGAAGAGGAAGGTTTCTCTGCAGAAACCTTCGACAAGAAAGAAGACCCACGCTAGTAATCCCCAGATGGAGGCCACGCTCACATAGGATGATATCGGTCTAGTCCATGGAGTGATGGAGGATGCATCTGAAGATATCTTGTAGAGATATGGAGCGAAGCAGGAAGAGCTGTATGAAAGGGTTGAGAAGGAACTGAAGAGATATAACAAGCTATTCAATTTATCCGCGCAGTACCTACTGTTCCTTCATCGTTGGAGACCGCAGAATTGGGGGATGAGCTAGCCCAATTGAGAAGATTAGTAGATGCAACAGAGGCTCAACTTAAAAAATTTCAATAAGAAAAGGAGAAGGCTACAAAATATTTGAAGCAAGAGAAAGAAGAAGTCTTAGAGCAACTACGAGTTGCGTGGTACTGTGTAACTACTTATGAAAATGAGAAAGATATTTTTTGGGCAATGCTCGAGGAAGACAAAGAAAATATACAGAGGGAAAAGGACCAGTTTCTCACAAAGAAAATTGTGGTCAAAGAATCGATGAGAAAATCACTTCGCTCTATGCAAATCTTGGCACAGGAGAAACATGAGGCGATCGAGGTTCAAGTGATGAAGCTCATTGAGGCCATCTAGCAGCTTCAAGCGAGGATAACGGAATTGGATATCCAAACAATACCAAGTGCCTCGTAGGAGGTGTGTGACCAGAGGGAAGAAGCTACCAAGAGCGCAGTTGGAAGGATCATATCCCTTGCCTCAGAATGAAAACAACTAAGTGATATAAGCGCATAGACTTATGAACACCTCGCAAAATATTCAGAGCTGAGGAAAGTGGAAGCGCAACTATAGGAGGTGCAGTAGCAAGCACTATCAGTACATGCAAATATGAAGATCCTCACGGCGGTATAAAGGATGAAGAGATCTCAGGAGAAGCACTCAATCCAACAACATATTACTGTCATTCAAAGTAGAGTAATGGAAGTCACATAGAAGTTGCAACCAGTGAAGGATGAAGCCCACAAAGTGTTTGAAGAAATTGAAGGACAAGGTTCGCAATTGGACCAAGTGGTTGTGACAGTGGAACAGTGCCTAGAAGGGCATGTTACAGAGAATATGATCCAATAACTCATTGATCAGGAGGCTCAAGAGAAGAAGCAAGTTGAGGCTGCTTGAGTGAAGATCGAGGCCTTTAAAGAAGTGTTTCCCAGATCTGAATGACTCAGGACGAGTCATAGATGAGTGTCGGGGGCCTATTGGCCCACGACCAACTTTTTGAGGAAATCTTGTTCATGTTTGACCACTTTTTGGATTTTGATGTAGTGATCGAGGAAGGAGCACCCAGGCAGAGTTGAGATCGTGGATGTCACTTGTTTTGTGGGCTTTGTGGACCCAGCAAGAGGTTCTTAGGGTTTTTGTAATGGGTTATGAGATGTCAGCCCATGGGTTTACCCATGATTAGGACTTTTTATAAGAGATTGTAAAAGTATAAATAAGTAGGAATGTATGATAGAAAGAGTAGTTTAGAAAGCAAAGTCTAAGTGGCTAAGTGCAAGTAGTTTTGGGTTGCTTAGTGAAACAAAATGTGTTTGTAAGGCTATGTGCTTAATAGAGAAGTGGGCTTTGTGCCATAACCTGGTTTTGGGAAGGAGGATCTGGCGCTCAGTGCATATATCTCTTGTCCTCTACGAAGCTTAGATCTGTGGCTTAGTGCACAAGAGCAGATGAATGTAAGAGATTCAAAATAATAATAAAGAAGATGAAGAAGTTGGTGGACGTAGCCCCACACTAGGGTGAACCACGTATATCTTGTGTCTTTGGTTTGATTTATGTTGTGTTGTTTATGTTATGAATATGTTTTGCTTAATATGTATGTTAGATAGATCCATAGATGCTTAGTGATTTACTTGTGCTTTGTGAATGAATGCTAGATCTAACTCACTGCTATGTGCTAAGTGGTTGAAGTACTTAATCTTTATTATTACTACGTCGATCCATATTAGGGCTTTGTTCTGTGATGTTAATGAAGCTAATGAGAATATCATCTTGTAGTGTTAATAGAATACTCTACGAAGTGTTGCTATAATAGATCTATGTCCCAACTTGGTTACAGACACCTAAGTCTTGTAACCCCCCTACCTCTACCTCGGGTGAGACTGCATCTTCTTCGCAGGTGTTGTCGAAAGGGCCAGTAATTAGGGTTTTTTTGGTGCATTGTTGAAGCGTTGAACCCTAGATCTGCCCTTGTGTCAACAAACTATCTTTGAGCCCCTAGTCTACAAGGGGGTTCCACCTACTAGTATTATATATCATTATCATAGTTTAAATAATATGCTTTAGCAATACTTTGTGGGCGAAATTCCTCATTGAAATTTTAATCATCAACACCCAAGAGTTGACAGGTGGTGGCAAATTCAAGATCTCATTGATAAATTTGGGGCCACTCATATGCCTCATGCCCACAGGAATGGAGGATGGTGGTAAGTGTAGCCATGGGAGGTCGATTGATTCAATCAACAACACTATTTGTGCTCCATGTCTTATACTTGATGTTGAGATGGAACCGATGCAGGTATGTGGACCAATTTTGATGGTGTTCATTTTGTAACTTCCCCTATGGTTGTATGAACTACATAGGCTTGTGATCGGTGTGGATGATTGTCTCCTTTACCATAATGTAATGTTTCCATTGACGAAAAGCTTGCATAATGGAATACATTTCCTTGTCATAGGTGGGGTATTTCCGGACAGTATCTGAGAGTGTCTCACTATGGTATTCTACTGGATAACTGTGCTGAGTGAGGACTACACCTACAGCATAGTCGAATGCATCAGTCTCAATATCAAACGGTTGTTGTAGATCAGGTAAGGAGAGTATTAGAGTTGAGCACAAGTGATGCTTCATATCATCAAATGTTCATTGTTGTGCCTTCCCCCATGCAAAATTTTCCCTGCCACTTCCCTTGGTCACTTGGTTGAGGGCCTATGCAATATGGGAGAATCCAAACATGAACCATAGGTAGAAGTTGGCAAGCCCCAAGAAGCTCTGAAGCTCGGTTAGTGTGGTCGGGGCTGACCAGTCACAGATGACTTGGATCTTAGTTGGATCCACATGTACCCCATGCTCATCAACAATGTAGCCCAAGTGTTGGACCATGTTCATGCCAAAGGATTATTTTTCCAAGTTGATATATAGCTTGTTTTGTTGTAGAGTGCTCAAAACATGTTGAATATGTTGTATGTGCTCCTCCCAAGTTCTGTTGAAGATGAAGATGCCATCCATATATACCACCACAAAAGAACTGGCGAAGGGTATCAATACATCATCCATTAACCTCATGAAAGTTTTCAGGGCATTTGTTAAGCCAAATGGAATGACCATCCATTCGAAGAGACCTTATTTAGATTTGAAATCTCTTTCATACATCATTCGGTTCGATGGGAACCTGGTGGTAGCCAGACATTAGGTCAATATTGTTGAAGAAATTTTCCCCCTTGAGTTATTCAAGAAGGTCATCAATTCGAGGAATTGGGTACCGGTTCCTGACTATGATTTTGTTTAATGCTTTATAATCAATGCAGATCTTCTAGGTCCCATCTTTCATCTGCACTAGTACAATCAGGCTTTCGTAAGGGGAGTACATGGGTATGATGTTCCCCTTTTGAAGTAGATATTGGATTTGATGCTTGATTTCATCATTTTCCATCAGCGAACGACGATAGAATGGTCCATTAGGAAAAGGTGCACTGGACGTTAGATCAATTGGATGCTTGACTTAGTCATGTGTCAATACTTCAGTGGGTGATGAGAAGATGTCTTTGTACTCTTCCACGATCCATTCCACTTGCTTATTCTACAAAGAGAGGCTATGTGTAGAGGTCAGGGATGTGGTGACGACCTTTTTCTTGTTGTGAGCATGGATCACAAAGAATATGAACTTCTCGGTCTGTGAAATGACCTTATTTCATTGCTTAATAGGGATTAAAGAAATAGTGGTAGGTGGCACTACCTCTGGTACCCTATACAATTTTCTACCTAAATTAATAATAACATTGCAGGGTCTAGACTCATACACAGCATGTCACTTCCACAAATATGGTTGTCCTAAAATAACATCACAAAATTCAAAGGGATAATTATCACACAGTACCTCATCTTTGAAGGGCTTGATGTTGTAGGGCAGACAACATTGTTGGATGACGCGGAGATCTCTTCCTTGGTGAAGCCAGCTGATGATGTAGGGTTGTGGGTGTGGTTTCATTGGTATATCCATCCGCTTGATGACCTCTACTGAGATAAAGTTCTTATGACTATCTCTATTGACAATCAAATGAAGCAAAGCCCCCTTTACCCACATTTGTGAGTAAAAGAGGTGTTCCCCTTCCTCTGGTTCTTATGGTTCACTTGGATGGACTTTGGTGGTAGAGATAGTGGTCTTAGGTTCGACATCAATAATCCTCTTCCCTCCTTCTGGATTAGATTTGGAGTCACAATATTCCTCTGACTCAGAATATTTTAGCTCGGCCACCAGTGACTTCTTGGAGCAACATTCTTCAATGTTGTGCTAAGGGATTTTATGGTATTCACACCACTTTCTCATGTCCTTATTCGACTTTTCATTACCCTTCTTGAGGCTTGGACTAGTTGTATTGAGAGTGGCCATCTTTTCTCTGTCCCTTGTTTTGTGGGTTGGGGCCACCTTTTCAATGCTTCGATTGTGAGGAGTTTGTAGATCCAAACTTGTAAGTTTTAAACCTGCGAAGTAAAGAAATGCATATAGATTCTTAAGCAATATAGAAATTAATCAATGGCTCATACACAGAGTACACAGAGATTATATCGAATTTCACCATTCTCCATACAATATATGCAATGTTTTTAGGTATTTTGTAGATACCAAAACCCTAATCCCTTACTCCGGGATTAATTTACAAATAAGCTAAAAATAGAAAAATCCGCTAAAAATAGCAAAAACCGCCCAAAAAAAAATTTCGGGGCACTGCGCGTAACCAGGGGGGGGCATACCTGCCCCCCCCTGGGACCCCCC
>JZKD02S2175091.1:305043-320915 GCA_000966675.3 Picea glauca | reverse complement strand
TCTTTGTCTACAAGAAGGTCCTCCATCTTGAGCTTCCATAGCTCAAATTTTTTACCATTGAACTTCTCTATCTTGATTCTAGATGAGCTCGCCATTCCTCTTACTTTACTCGAATATCCACTGTAAAATCTCCCACTGAACCCAGGTTTATCACATACCCAAGATAAACTTGATCTATCAAGACCGAGCCAAACCCTCAGCAACAAAGGCATCCCTTTGAAGCCAAAAATGTGCTTTGATACCACATGTAATTTCTAAACCTGCGAAGTAAAGCAATGCATATAGATTCTTAAGCAATACATAAATTAATCAATGGCTCATACACAGAGTACACATAGATTTTTACCGGAAACCCTCAACTAGGAAAACCTTTCTTATTTTCATTATATCGAATTTCACCATTCGCCATACAATATATACAATGTTTTTAGGTATTCTATAGATACCAAAACCCTAATCCATTAATCTGGGATTAATTTACAAATCAGCTAAAAATAGTTGTTGTATCTGACGCACCCACACACACACACACACATGCAAAGAATATAACACATACCCAACAAAACTATCGCCTCTTCTGCTTAAATTTATTCTCAATATTGATAGCATATCTATAATCTGCACCTAATGATGTGATGTCCAGAAACTCCATTTTTATTTGAATGTATCTATGTAGAAATCCATAGTATTTGAGAATCATATTTCATTTAGATTATTTGATACCCAATTTGGTGCACATGGTATGGAAAATATTGGTGGAATCTAGTTATGTCTGGTCCCTTTCCTGGTGCAGCATCGTCCATCTTGTGTACTAGTCCTCGTAGCTTCCAACAAGGTAGTATTGCTATTTAATAGCATCCCTGAAGGAATCCCTTGTGGGGGAGACCGAAAATATTGTATATTCCTCTATGGCCCATTACTCAGAATAAATATCCCACCAGTCCTTAACATGGGGGACGACCTTGAGGAGTGCAAAAGTAATCTTTTCCCTATCAAAAAAATTATGGACCAAAAAATATCCTTTGAGAAGATTCATCCATTTATCTACAGCATCCACATCTATCAGTCCTTCAAATAATGTAATATCAAAATTTACTTGTACCTTGAATGGGATTGCATGGTCGCTTGATGAAGTGTATCTCTTGTGGGAAATGACTGAAGGATCTATGCAAAGTTGTCCATCATTTTGTTCCTTTTTCATGCAAGGGATTCCTCGAGAAAAAGTTTAAAAGGATCTTCTGCTCCATCATCTCTCTTCTCTTCCCCCATTATTTGTTGTCAATATCGGCATGGTTGATCTTTCAAAGGCTCGACTGGTTTGAGTGTCAACTTCTTGTATTGAGATCTTTTCAGGGACATGCATGAAGAAAAATAAATGAAGAATGGATCGCTCTGATACCACTGATCCAGATTTATGAGTGGAATGAAATGAATAATAGAGTCAATACAATAATGCATAGATATGGAGAACAACAACAAATATCCAGCGAACAATAACTTCTATTGAATAAATAAACTAAGCTGAAATTGTAAAACTATAGAACTGAAAAATAACTTGTTCAAATGGTGGTAGCTATCTCTGAGAAGAGATGTGGCTGCTATGTGAATATGTCTGAGAAGAATGATTACAATGAGGCTCCAGAGGCCTTTTTAACATTACTCGTGAATGCAAAAACCCTATACATCCAAAAACTGAACCCTAGAAGATGAAATGCCAAAAGTTATGTGGGCCTCGATGGGTAAGTTGGTACCTCAACTTCTCGGGGTCGTAACTTTTGCATACGACCTTTGTTTTAGGCGTGTGAAAACCCATTGGAAAGGTATTTTTGAGAAATGCACATTATGTCATCAAACTCTGACTCCATCTACAGTTTCATTGTGGCAAGCCAAAAAACCATTGTTTAGGGACCCAAAACGGCCCTGGAAGTACATAAAGATGTACTGACATGAAAGATTCCAAAATAATCTAGTTGGAATAGGTGAGTGGCCACCAATATCCACTTGGATGCTATGTAGGGCTTCAAGATAGCTCTGAAGGTGTAGAACCCACAATTACAAAGAAATTCCATCATTATAGAGAAACGTGTTGAACTAAAATTTGTCAAGAGGAGCCAGTTAGAATAGGTGGGTGGCCACCAATATCCACCTGGATCACAAGTTTCACCATGTTTGAATTTCCAATGGCTTGGTATCCTTATCCTTGTACATAAATAAAAAAATATATTTTGTTTTCGTGATTTGTTTCCTTTTCTCTTGATTTTACTACATCAAGCACAAAATGCATTTTGTAGTCAATTCCTTTCTTGTTTAAGTTGTTTTCTCTTGTTGTTGTTTTAATTTTCATTTCGCATTGTTTCATGTACTTATCTTATTTCTTATTTGTACAATTTTTCGTTTATACGGTTTTCAATTTGATGCTCTTTTAGTTTTGATTTTTCTTGCCTTTGATTTTTGAGTCAATCTGGATCATTCAAGCCATTTATTTTATCATGTCAACTAAAACATTTTGTTGATCTACCTTGAAATTGATGAGAAAATCATAGACAAATGATTTTATTTTGGTCTGCAGTGCTACTTGTGTAGTATTTTCCTATGCCTATAGACTCTTTATTGAAATATGAAGTGAAATACTCTTCCCATTTTCTACTTTCTCATTCTTCCCTCCATCCAATTTATTTTACAAGAGAATATAAGAGAAAAATTTTGATAGTTAATAGCTAAATTTGATTCCAACAGAACCAGAGATTCTTCAGTTCTAACCAAATAAAAATTCCCTACCTGTGGAGTCATTATTTCTTGACTCGCAAATTAGCCACCATCCTGCAAATAGTTGTAAGGCACAATCAAAATTTTATATTATTATGATATAATAAGTATAACCATGGGTGGGTGTTGGCACAGGGGTAGACCCAAGGTTCAACACTTAATAGTGCACCAACAAAAACCTGACTATCGGCCCTTTCGAAAACACTTGCGAAGCAAGCGAGGTCTCACCCAAGGTAGCAACAGGGGGGTTACAGGATGCAGGTGTTTGTAACCAAGATGGGACACAGATCTGTGATGATAATACTTCGCAGAGTAATATATTAACACTTAGGAACAACATACATTAGTTCATTAGTCTTATTAACATCGCAGAACATACCCAAAGATGGATCGTCCCAGTAATAGTAAATGATTACATAACATGGGCACTTACCATCATAAGTTAGATCTAACATCCATTCATCCTTAACACAAGTAAAGAACTAAGCAAAATCAGACCTATTTATCATACATAATAAAAAAGGCATTGAGAATATTCATAACATAAACAACAAAGCACAAAGAAAACCAAAGACATAAGATATACGTGGTTCATCCTAGTGTGGGGCTACATCCACCAACCACTTCGCCTTCTTTATTATTCTTCAATCTCTTATATTCAGTTGCTCCTGTGCGCTAAGCCATGGATTCAATATTTTCACTCGACATGAGATCTATGCACTGAGCGCTAGATCCTCCTTCCCAAAAATAGGTCAAGGCACAGAGCCAACTTCTCTATCGAGCATAGAGCCTTACATACACATTCTGATGCACAAAGAAACCCAAACGACTTGTACTTAGCTACTTTTCCACTACTCTTCTACAATACATTCTTATTTATTTATATTTTCACAATCCCTTACAATAAGGCCTAATCATGGGTAAACCCCATGGGCCAACATCCCATAACCCATTACAAAAACCCTACATAACCCCTTACAAATCCCACAAAACAAGTGAGATCCGCGAACTTAGCTCCTCCTAGGTGCTCCATATTTGACCATCGCGTCAAATTCCAAAAGGTGATCCAAACTTGACCAAGGTTTCCTCAAAACTCAGTCAAGGGCCAATAGGCCCCCAACACTCACCTATGACTCATCCCAAGTCACTAAGGTCTGCTCAATGTTTCTTCAAAGGCATCGAGCTTAACTCAAGTTGCCTCAACTTGCTGCTTCACCTGAGCCTCTTTCTCAGTGAGCTCTTGGATTGTCTTCTCTATGACAGGCCCTTCCAGGCGATGTTCTACTATTGAAACCACTTGGTCCATTTGCGAGCCCTGTCCCTCAATTTCTTCGAACACCTTACAGGCTTTATCCTACACAGGTTGTAACTTTTGTGTGACTTCCATCACCCTACCCTTGAGGGAAGTGATATGCTGCTGCACTGCATGTTGTTTCTGATATCTCTTCATTCTTTCTACCGTAGTGAGTAGCTTCATCTATGCATGTACTAACAATGTTTTTTGTTGCGCCTCCTATAATTATGCTTCCAGTTTCCTTAGCTCTGGATCTTCTACGAGACATCCATATGTTTGTGTGCTTCTATCACTCGGTTATTTGTACTCTGAGGTGAGGGCTCTAATCCTTACTACTGTGTTTTTTGTGACTTCCTCCCTCTGTTCATGCACCTTTTGCGAGGTGCTCGGTATTGTTTGGACCTCCAACTTTGTTATCCTCGCTTGAAGTTGTTGGATAGTCTCAGTGAGTTTCGCAACTTGAGCCTCGACTGACTCATGTTCCTCCTGTGTCAAGCCTGGCATAGAGTGACATAATTTACTCACTTCCTCTTTTATCATGGCATGTTCTATGAGCAACTTCTCCTTTTCTCTCTGTAACTAGGTTTTTTCCTCCTAGATCATCACCTGAAACTCTTCTTTCTCACTTTCATAGGCGGTTACACAGTACCACACTATGCATAATTATTATAAGGCTTTGTCCTTCTCTTATTTCAAGGCTTTTGTAGCCTTATACTTCTCTTCCTAGACTCTCTAAAGTTGAGCTTCTGTCGCATCCAGAAGTCTTCTCAATTGGGTTGGTTCATCCCCCAATTATGTATTCCATTATGAGGAGGGCGTAGTAGGTACTACGTAGACCAAATGAATAGCTTGTTGTACTTACTTCAATTCCTTATCGACCCTTCCATATATCTCTTCCTGCTTCGCACCATATTTCTACAATATGTCCTCAGAAGTGTCCTCCATGGCTCCGCAGACCAGACTGATATCGTCCTTCGTGAGCGTGGCCTCCAACTAGGGATTATTAGCGTGCGTCTTCTTCCTTGCTAAAGGTTTCTTTGGAGAAACCTTCCTCTTCTATAGTGTGATTATTCCAGGAAGGGGATCTAGAGGCAGTGTAGCTTCACCTCCTCCTTTTTCTTCTTCTTTATCCCCTCCTCCTTTTCCATCTGCTTCGTCTCCTCCTCCTCCTCTGAGAAATCCAGACCCATTATCTTCAGAAGAATCATCCTCGACATCGTTCTCTATATCTTGTATTTTCTCCTACTTTTTCTTCTTCTTTGTCCCACTGGATTGTCCGACATGCTCAACCCGGGTGACTAGGGGGCTTCCAATGGTGTCAGTGTCAGAGAGTTTTTCATCATCAACCAGTACAAGGAACTCCTCTGGCCATTCCTTTGTCATCTTATCCATATCTTCATCTGTCATTTTTTAATATGATTGTAGTTCTTCCTTGCTCTTATCTCTGTGCGGAGTGATATAGATGAAATGTGGATCCATGTGGAACTTTTATAGTGGTCGCTAATGGTGCAAGGTGTGTGGTTTCATGATCGGAAATGACTCGATGGAAACCTTCAATTGTTGATAATATGCATGAAACACGGCATTGGATTGTTGCTGCTTCGTCATATCGTTGGTGTACCACAAGGTTGAAAACCTAATGGTCAATGACTCTGAGGGTTTGATCTCTAGAAAGGTGGCTCCTTCAAGCATTTTCCAAGTGACAAATGTGATCAAAGTGATCAGCCAGTTGTAGTGGAAATTGTATCCCAAATTTTGGGCTTCACGGAAATCTTTCTCGAGCTCATTGACGAGGTAGCTCACCCAGTTCATTTGCATTCCCTCCACACATTTTCCTTCAAGGTCCACCACAAACCCGGTGACCTGTGTGGGTCGATTCTTTCTTACGAGCTTGTTAGCTATAAGTTGGCAAGCGAGACGCATTGTGCCATCCTGTATAGAGGTTACCTTGCAACTTTGCTTTCCTTTTTCAACTTCGTCGTAAGATTCCTTGATGCACTGTGCCAGGGAGCGGTCTGAGGCCTTCCCTGGATAAAACTATTGAGGGTCAAGTCCCTTCATGCTTAAGCCTATAATCTGGTGGATTAGTTCCAGATCCACGGTAATTCTTTGGTAGAGCCACAGGTATCCACCATGATAGCATGACAATAGGACCTTAACATAGGCGTTAACCTCCTGGTGGTGGCCAAAATGGGGAATCTCCATCACATTCAGCACGGTGGACTGTGCTAGTCCCTTAATCCATGGTTGCGAGATGATGCGAGGCTTCTTTCCAACTGACTTCGTCAAGTAGTGGTGGGGCGCTAGCATAGCATATTTCTTTTTGTCGCCTAGATTGAAATCTTTGTTCTTCAGTAGTGGGACCTGTCCTATCTAACTTCCAACTACATGTATTCCCTTTGGAATTTATGCGGTGATCAAGGTGTACACATAATCTCATGGGATGTTGTCACGGTTAACGGCACTAGACAAGGGTGGAATATAATCTGGTGTAATCGACGGGATCTGCTTTGTAATAGTCGGATCACCATGACGCTTACTCTGTTGCTCAGTCATGAAATTAACACGGCCAGAACGACGTCCAGTCTAAGGGGAAGCCTACAGTCCCATAGTCGACCATGCCTGCACTCCTTCAGATATTGGTTTGTCAGCCATTATCTTCCTTAGGAATTCCTCAATAGACTTCTGTAACTCACTAGGTTCACCTAACATTCGAACCTTTAAACAGACGGGTCAGGGTATGTTGGCACAGGGGCATACCCGGGGTTCAACGCTACAACATTGCACCAATAAATCCCTAACTATCGACCCTTTCGGCAACACCTGTGAAGCATATTAAGTCTCACCTGAGGTAGATGCAAGGGTGGTTGCAAGACTTAAGTGTCTGCAACCTTAGCTAGGACACAAATATGTGATTATATCATGTACAAAGCACTTAGCATTGGTCAGACATTAATGTTCAACTCTTATTATGCTTCACAAATAGCACTAAAACAGATATTTCAAAGGTATTTCAACACTTAGCCATAGTAAAACAGATCAGGTCTAGTAGTTCAGCACTAAGCATTCTCATACATGTCAGATCCCACTATTGACATACATCTAGGAAGCACAAAGAATTAATAGATCTATCTAAATATATCAAGGCACTTAGCAGAAGAAGAAATAAACACATCAAGCCAAAGCACAAAGCATCACACACAGATTTATGTGGTTCAACCCCACCCTAGGGCTACGTCCACCAACTCTTCTTCTTTATTAGTGTCTTCAATCGGTTACAGCACAAAGCCACTCAAAACCCTTACTTTGCACAAGTCAGAATATCTTCGCAGCTTGCTAGATCCTTCTTCCTTGCACTTTAGCACAAAGCCTTCTAAAACCTCTTACAACAACTTTCACTTATCTCTGCAAGCCTCTTACAATCATGCACATAGAATTTACAATCCACATCCAATCACACAGATATAACTACTAGCACTAAGCCATCGACCATCCTTACATTGCCTAAGTATCTATTTATACATCACAAAAGTGGGCCTAAGCGTGGGTAAACCCATGAGCTGACATCCCTTTCCCATTACATTAACCCAAAACCCTAAAAGGGGCCCAAAAGTGGATCAAGATCCCATGATCTTTGCTTCACTTGGTGCTCCTTCTTCGACTAGCTTTCGAAGTCCCAAAATAGGTCAAAATGACCAAGGATATCCCAAAACTTGGTCAAGGGCCAACATGCCCCCAACACTCACCTATGACTCATCCCAAGTCACTGTGGTATGGGCAATTCTGCTTTGAAATCCTCAATCTCGGATCGAGCTACTTTGACCTATTGTTTTGTTGTGTCCTTCTACTCAGTGAATTCCAGGATCACTATGTCGTTTATTGGTCCTTCCAAGCATTATTCTGTAGTGATGATGACTTGCTCAAGCTCTGCTCCCTCGCTTTTGATCTCAAAAAATAACATGCATTCCTTCTCTTTCATCGGTTGGATTCACTGAGTGACTTCCATCACTTTGCTCTGGATCATATGTATCTGTTGTTGAGTTGTGCATTTTTCATGAGATCTTTTCATTCTATCCAATGCAGACAGGGCCTTCATATGTGCCTGTAATGTACCCGCATGTTGCTTTGCTTCTTGAAGTTGTGTCTCTAGCACCTATAACTCTTGATTATTTGTAAGGTTCTCATAAGTCTAGGCACTCTAGTTACTGAGTTTTCAATCAATCAACTACACTGCGAGAAATTTCTTCTCACTGGTCTCTTATCTCCTGAGGGGTCTCAGGCACAGCGCGGAGTTCTAGATCGAAAATGCATTGGTGAAGCTTCTTTATAACTTCCTCAAGTTGTGACACTTGTTGTGGAACTCTCTCTTCATCCTATACTTCAATAAAAGTCACAGAGTGGAGTTATTTGTTGACTAATTCCTTGGCTTCAATCTTCTTTGTGAGAAATTGTTCCTTTCTTTATTGTATCTCTACTTTCTCTTTGTCCCACTGTACTTGAAGAGCAATTTTTTCTCATTCAGCAACACTACGTTGCTCGACAAGTACTCCTTGTACCTGTGTCAAAGCCTAGGTGGTTGAGCTTGTCAAAGGTGAGCTTCGACCATATCATCAATCTGGTGAAGTTGAGTTGGCTCATCCCCTGTTTCTACTGTCCCTATTGTCAGAGGCGCAGTGGGGACTACATGGATATACTGGAGTGCATGTTGCACTCCTTGGAGTTCAATCTCTATACGGTTATACATTTTCTCCTGCTTCGCCTCCTGCTTCTCTACTATCTCCTTTAAAGCATCATTTACCACTGCAACGATGAAATCAAATTCATACAATGTGAAGGTAGTTCGCATCTTGGTTACAGGGGTTCTAGGTTTCTTTCGGGAGGAATATTTCAGAGGTGAGACCTTCCTTTTCTTTGACGAGTCTTCTTCATCCCTAGGCGGTGGTACTTCTCCTTTCTGTTGTTCAATTTCTGTGCCTTCTATATCTTCACCATCACCTCCTTCTTCTGGTGTGATAGAGGAAGTCCTTACAGATGCACTATCTACTTCGTGAACCTCTTCAGGCTTATTTATTTTTCTTGGTCCCAGTGTATCCGGTACAGTCTCTAGGCTATCAATATCGGACAGCTATGTGGGGTTCACTGGAATGAGAAGGTTTGTTGACCAATCCTTGGTGATCTCTTCGATGTCTTCCTCAGTCAACTTGTAATAAGACTACAATTGTTTCTTGTGTTCATCAGCTCGTGTTGTTATATAAATGAAGTGGTGATCCGTGTTGAACTTCATTAAGGGTCTGAATTTGTGGAGCGTGTTCGGGGTAATGCAAGGCATAGACTGGATGGAGGTCTTCATCTGGTTATAGTATATGTGGAAGATGACATTTGATTTCCATTGCTTTTTCATATCGGTCGAGTACCATAGGGTACTAAACCTCACAGCTAAAGGTTCAAATGGCTCAGTCTCTAGGAAAGTGGCACCCTCTGGCATCTCCCATGCTATGAAGATGATCAGTATGAGAAGCCAACTAAAATGGAACTCATACCCTTGGTCTTGTTCTTCCCTACAATCCATTTCGAGTTGATTCACCAAGTACTTCTCCCAATGCATTTGAAGTCCTTCTGCACACTTCCCTGCGAGATCAATTACGAATCCAGTCACTTGGGTGGACCAGTTCTTGCGAACTAGCTTGCCTGCGATCAGCTGACAAGGTATGAAGCTTCCATTAACATTGATCTATCCATTATGGTGAGTTCCAACGGTCTGGTGGCAATCCTTTAAAAATTTTTTGTCCGTTCGGGGTGGAAGTCAAGCGGGTATATCGGTCCAACGGCTATATTGCTTTGCCACAGTGAAGTGCCATAGGTCGATGTTCTGATATCCCGGTGAAGCTCCCATTCTACAAGTTTTCTTTCTATGATGTTCCATCTGGAATATCCTGTAACTTTTCAATATTCTCCCTCTTCTTACTTAACTTTCTAGCCTTCTTCCTAGTAATCTTCAACTCGGTCTATCTTTTTCCGTCCTGATTCCTATCTTATTTTAGCATAGTCACTGTGTGTTGTTGATATTCTCTCCGGGGTAATAATTCTTCTTTCTCTGCGACAGGTGCTTCAGTCTTCTGCGAGCCTTCTAACATTCTTTTAGCTTTGACATTGGGGTCTCTAGTGTCAAGGAGCTTTGATCTGTTCTTTTGTTCTTCAATCAACTATGCAATCTTCTTGGTCATAAAATCTTTTAATTCTTGTTTCTTTTGTTCCAAAACTTATGCTTCTTCCTTTCATCTAACTTGATCTCTATCAATCCAAGGTTTTCCGAGTAACATAGTAAATGGGGTGTTGTCCTCAATAAATTTAATAATCTCAAAATCTTCTTCAGTCGAAGTTCCATTAGCATTCGTAGATATCTGAGTGAGCCTTCCACATAGGTTTACCAATTTTCCTCTGAAGAGTCCTATTCCTCCTAGTGAAGGGATCATGGCAAGCTTCCCTATAGCTTCCCACTTTCTCTCTGTCGTGATATTCATCTGTTTTTCCTCATCTAGAACACAATCAATGTCGAAGTCCCATATCCTTACTTCGATGCATTCTTTTTCTTTAAAGATCTATGATAATCTGACATGTCGGTGTTCATTCAGGGTTTCTTTCATCTAAATTAATACTTTCTCTAATTCTTTCTGAGGTTGTACTATCTCTGGATATACCTTAGGGTTCGGATTCATTTCTTTGAGCCTAGCAATCATTATGGGGAAATCCAATACTTCATGATCTAGAGCTTTGCAACAAAGACAACTAGGTCCTCCACCAGGGCATTCCTTAGCTAGATGTCCCAATTTTCTACAACTGTAATAGAGGGTTAATATTCTCTTTCTTGTAACTGATCCCCAACCTCTTTTGTACTTTGCACCAGGATCATAGGGGCCAATCTGCAACAAATTCTTTCTAGGATCCTGCATCCATTTGTTAGTCCAAACATTCTTTCTATGCATAGGTATAACATATCTATCATTATACTTATCATATCTATTCATATCAAGATTTCTTTCATCTATTAATGCTAGGTTTTAAGCTAGGATAGAATCTATCAAAAATACCTAGATCCATACTTTAGAAACAAAAAAATCCACTTATCTTACTTCTACAGAGCACAAAGCTTTCAGATCTAGAACTTTCTTACCTTTATCAGAGAACAGAGCTTACAAATCTTACCTCTTTTAATTAGAAAATTCCACTTTTACCTTTCTTAGAGTACAAAGTGTTCAGATATTGCTTCTTTTCTTCAGTATCAACCTTTTTTTCTTGCAGATCTGACCTCTTTTCTTCAAACTTGACCTTTCTTTCTTGGCACAAAGATTCATAGGTCAATTAGAACACTACACACTAGGGAAACAGATCTACACACAGAGCTTTCTTTGCACAAAGATTCTTCTTCTCTAGTTCCCAGCAATCACAGTTTCAGGTCCTGATAATGGAACCATTTTTTGGCACAGGGGAAAACCCAAGGTTCAACACTACATCAGCGCACCAACAAAGCCCTAACTACCAATCCTTTTGGCAACACCTGCGAAGCAGATGAAGTCTAACCCGAGGTAGAGGCAAGGGTGGTTGCAAGACTCAAGTGTCTGCAACCTTAGCTGGGACACATATCTATGATTATATCACGTACAAAGCACTTAGCATTGGTCAGTCATTAATGTTCAACTTTATTGTTCTTTGTAGATAGCACAGAGCATCGCAGTGTTCAAAGGTATTTCAACACTTAGCCATAGTAAAACAGATCAGGTCTAGTAGTTCAGCACTAAGCATTCTCATACATGTCAGATCCCACTATTGACATACATCTAGGAAGCACAAAGAATTAATAGATCTATCTAAATATATCAAGGCACTTAGCAGAAGAAGAAATAAACACATCAAGCCAAAGCACAAACCATCACACACAGATTTATGTGGTTCACCCCCACCCTGGGGCTACGCCCACCAACTCTTCTTCTTTATTAATGTATTCAATCGATTACAGCACAAAGCCACTCAAAACCCTTACTTCGCATAGGTCAGAAGATCTGCGCAACTCGCTAGATCCTTCTTCCTTGCACTTCAGCACAAAGCCTTCTACAACCTCTTACAATAACTTTCACTTAGCTCTGCAAGCCTCTTACAATCATGCACAGAGCATTTACAATCCACATCTGATCACACAGTTCTAACTACTAGCACTAAGACATCAGCCATCCTTATATTGCCTAAGTGTCTATTTATACATTACAAAAGTGGGCCTAAGCATGGGTAAACCCACGGGCCAACATCCCTTTCCCATTACAATAACCCTAAAAGGGGTCCAAAAGTGGACTGAGATCCTGTGATCTCTGCTTCTCTTGGTGCTCCTTCTTCGACTAGCTGTCGAAGTCCCAAAATAGGTCAAAATGACCAAGGTTATCCCAAAACTTGGTCAAGGGCCAACATGGTATACGAATTGATAAACGGGGTAGAAAAATGGATGGCAAGGTCTAGCTTTAGATAACACAGCTCGACACTTACACATTTCTCCGTTAGCTCAGTTAATCATGGGTGGCAAAAAGTGGTCCCAACGTAGCGACCGATGAGTTAAATAAGCGGGGCACCGTAACGGATTCTTCCAATGGCCAGAAATGTTTCTATCAATGTGAAATTGTCCGTTATGGCACGGTCTCAATGTGCCAAAAGAAGTCCATCAGCCTATAAATGCATTTTCTAGTCGTTCGGGGGAGTCTTTCTAATGGTCATGGTGCCTCCAATGGTCATATAACTTCGCCAGAGCGAAGTCCCATTCTACATGGTTATGTTGTTTCGGCGAGGTTAAAATCCTGCGAACCTACCTCCTATAAGGTTCTAGTCTACAAAGTCTTCCATCTGTTCTCTGTATATTCTTGTATCTTTTCCAACTTAGATTTCTTTTTACTGAGCTCCCTTTCCTTCTTTCTTGTGATCTGAGTCTCTCTAACTTTTTCTGGAATCCTCTTTCCATTCTTATTCTTATCTTCCTTTAGCACAGTGGCTTCGCACTAATGAGGTTCCTTCACAGAGTCTGAAGTTAATATCCCTTCTCTTAATACTTCATGGGTGAATATACTTATTTCTTTCATAGATAGGTTCTTCAAGCCTTCTTGCATTCTTTCAACTTTGACAACTAATTCTCTTGCTTTATGTTCCTCTTGTGTTGTTACTTTATTCTGTTGCTCCGACTTATCCTCTCGTTCTTCTATTAGTCGATCTATCTTTCTAGCTATGAAATCCCTTAGTTCTTGATTTTTCTTTTTTGTAGCTTCTTCCTCTGCTTTCCTTCTAATCTGATCCTTCTCAATCCAAGGATTACCTAATAAAAGTGGGAAAGGGGCATTGTCCCCAACAAACTTAATGACTTTAAATGCTTCTTCAGTTGATGTTCCATGAACAATAATAGGTACATTAGTAACTCTTCCACATAGGGTTATCATCTTTCCTTTAAACAAGACTATCCTTCGAAATGAAGGTACCATAGTAGGCTTTCCCAAAATTTCCCAAGTTTCTTCCGTCATAATATTTACTTATGTTTCTTCATCGAAGACACAGTCTATGTTGAATTCTTCTATTCTTGCACTTATGCGTTGTTTTACTTTCAGGATCTCTGGTAAAATTATATCTTTATGAGCATCCATCATTTCTTTCAACTTTACTAATGTAGTCTGAAATTTCTCTGATTATTTCTCTTTATGACTTCCTAACATGCCTTTAGTCTCTTAACTTTCTTCATAGTTTTCTTGTCTTACGTTCATCCTTTCGACTTTAGCTATCATCCTTGGAAAATCCTCAACCTCATGAACAACAATATTACAACAAAGACAAATAAGACATGCACCAGTGCCAAAGAATTCCTTAGCAAGATGTCCTGGTCTTCTGCAATATAGCACAGTGTGAATCCTCTTTTTCTTTTAAATGTTCCCCAACCTCTTATGTACTGTGTACTAAGGTCATAGTGTTGGACCTACAATCTACAAAAAATTATTCTAGGTTCCTACATCCACTTATTAGTCCAAAACTTTTTTTTATGCATAGGAATAACATATCTTTCTTCATTTCTATTAAATTTACTCAGATCAACTCTTTCTTCTAACTGCGCCCTAGCCTTCAGACTAGGACAGAACTTATTAAACATGCTTAAATTCATGCTTTCGAAACAAAAAAAAAAATCACTTATCTTACTCTTATCAAAGCACAAAGATTTAACTCTTTTAAGATCTTACCTCTTTTCTTCATATCAGATTTCTTTCTTAGCACAAAGATTCGCAAGTCAAGTAGAGTAATGCGCACTATAGCAATAGATCTACACACAGAGCTTCTCTTTTCTTTACTTCAGTTCCCAGCAATCACAGTTTCGGGTCCCGACAACGAAACCATTTGTTGGCACAGGGGTAGACCCAGGGTTCAACGCTTAACAACGCACCAACAAAACCCCGACTACTGACCCTTTCGGCAACACCTTCGAAGAAGGTGAGGTCTCACCCAAGGTAGAAACAGGGGGGTTACGGGACGCAGGTGTCTGTAACCAAGCTTGGACAGAGATATTTGATGATAATACTTCATAGAGTACTCTATTAACACTTAGGAACAACATGCATTAGTTCATTAGTCTTATTAACATCATAGAACATATCCAAAGTTAGATCGGCGCAATAACAGTAAATGATTACATAACCTGAGACTTAGCATCATAAGTTAGATCTAACACCATTCATCCTTAACACAAGTAAAGCACTAAGCAACATCAGACCTATCTATCATACATAATAACAAAGGCATTGAGCAGATTCATAACATAAACAACAAAGAACAAAGAAAACCAAAGACAAAAGATATACATGGTTCATCTCAGTGTGGGGCTACGTCCACCAACCGCTTCACCTTCTTTATTATTCTTCAATCTCTTATATTCAGTTGCTCCTGTGCACTGAGTGCCAAATCCTCCTTCCCGACAGAGTCAAGCATCACACTGGACAGGAGATCTGTGCACTGAGTGCCAGATCCTCCTTCCCGAAGCTAGGTCAACGCATAGAGCCAAATTCTCTATCGAGCACAGAGACTTACATACACATTTTGTTTCAAAAAGAAACCCAAACTACTTTCACTTAGCTACTTTTCCAATACTCTTCTACAATACATTCTTACTTATTTATACTTTCACAATCCCTTACAATAAGGCCTAATCATGGGTAAACCCCATGGTATGACATCCCATAACCCATTACAAAAACCCTACATAACCCCTTACAAAGCCTGCAAAACAAGTGAGATCCGCGATATCAACTTCGCATGGGTGTTCCATCTTTGACCATCGCATCGAAGTCCAAAAGGTGGTCCAAACCTGACCAAGGTTTCCTCAAAACTTGGTCGAGGGCCAACAGTGGGACCCCCTAGGAAGAATGAAAGAAATTTTATTTTCAAATATTTCCTAGGATTGAACATCATCGATATATTGATACAGTTTCAATTGCATTATACAATGATAATGCCTTATTTTTCAGTTTCACTATGAGTCCTACTATCAATTTGATTGAACAAAAAGGGAAAATTTTTGTTCTTAAAATTCCAAATATCTCTTATGCTCCATGCATTTCACTCATAAGATGATATTATGGATTAAATGCAGAGATTATAAAGTCATAAAAGTGTTGTTTTTGCTATATCTTTCATTAAAACATATAGCATCTTGTTTTAAACAGGTCATCTTGGTTGGGTCCTAAAAACATGATATTGTCTAAAAGAGAAGACAAGTTTATTCAGTGATATGGTTTACCATATATAA
>JZKD02S2175091.1:292471-304858 GCA_000966675.3 Picea glauca | reverse complement strand
ATAATGTATATGGTATAACATATGGATTCAACGTTGATGTTGTCAACCACCACACAGTTACATTTTGACACCCGATAGTTGAAAATATGTGTTGCTTGTGCTATTGATGCACTTTCAATGTGGTTTTAAATGAAAAATTGGATATGAGGTTTGATGTGAAATTCGGGTTGTCATTTGATTTGGCATTTTATGTGGCTATCTGACACAGACCGCACCCTCTGCCTCAGCAAAGGCCTTTGCGTTGACTTCTGCCTCAGCCCCTCTGACTCTACTTTCAACTCAGCTTCTCTTCTACTTTCAGAGCCATCTGATAAGCATCTTCCACCGTCCGGATGGTTACCATGCTCATCTCATCCTGAATCTCATATCTCAAGCCATTCATATACCTGGCTACTTTTTCATCATTTCTTTCATGATGACCTGCCCTGATATTCAACTTGTAAAATTCTTCAGTATTTTCCTTCACTGACATCAGCTTTTGTCTCAGGTTTTGCATTCTCCTGAATAGAGTAATCTGGTAATCCCTGGGGATGAATTTGGCTTTCATCTTTGCAATCATCCTGTCCCAGCTCTTAATTTTTTTCTTTCCTTGGCAACGCCTATCCGCTTGTAGTTCATCCCACCACAATGTTTCATGTCCTTTTAGTCTCGTGAAGGCATGCTTGACCGTCCTGTCCTCTTTGACATCTTCATAGTAAAAGTAGGTGTCTAGAGCTATAATCCAGTCTAGAATCTCTTCTACATCCAGATTTCCCTCATAAACTGGAACGTCCATTTTCGCCTTTGCACCCATTCTTGCAACAGCCTTAAGAAAGTGTTCATTTGCTGCATCTTTTGCTGTGACTTCTTCTTCTCCATGTCTAGCATCATCTTCATTTCCAGACTCACTGATATCTCCTACATCAATTGTGCGCTTTTGTCTTATCTCCATGTCCACAAGTCTGGCACGTATGTTATGCAGGTCTCTTTCTACTTCTGGATTCTGCACCTGTCTACCCCTTCCTCTGGACGTCTCCCTTTCCTCCTCTGGATCAGGTGATTGTCTATCTCTTCTCCTCGGCGGCATGGTGAATCTTCCTTCTTCCTTCTACAGAAAGCAAAGAATATTTTATAATCTCTGATACAAAACTGACGCAGACCGCACCCTCTGCCTCAGCAAATTCCTCTGCGCTGACCTCCCGGTCTTAAGGCTCGTTCAATCTCCACCCTCGAGCCAGAGTGGCTCCTTCGATTCTCCACTGGAATATCCTTTGAAATGGACCCACAGGTCTTTTCATCTCCTCACATTCTCTAGGCTCAATCCCTTCTTCGTTCACAACAGAAAGTCATAATCAGGTTTCAGGGTTTCGCAATCCTCGATGTCGCAAACACTTGCTTCCTCGAATTCCCGATATCCGATATCCCGATGCGCTCCCTTTATGCTTCTAGACCTCCTATATATGCCCCTAATCCATGCGACCTTCTCTTATATGACCGTAGTCTCGCCTCTTATCGGGATTTGGGGTTTCGAAAGTTGAAATGTATTAAACCTCTTGTCCACAGGATCCCTGATTTCCCGATTCTCGGTTTCCTGATTTATGGCTCTTCCTTTCGACAATTTCCTGAAAGCTTTGATCTTAGAAACATGTCCTAAAGGATGGATGGTACTCGCCACTTCGGGGTTTTCACCATGAAAATTCCTGATGCCTCGTTATGATGAGATGACGTCAACTGGGTCCCACATGGAACTCTCTTTCCTTTTGGAAAATCGTACTTTGTGATTCCGAAACGCAAGTCCTCCTTGTCTCCAGGACTCACGAAATGTTGATCCTCGACTTTCTTTGGATCTCCAACACGTGTCCCAAGTGGATGGATGACTCTGATCTCTTACGGGGTTTCCAACATGGATTTTCCCGATCTCTTGCTCGCAGAACTTCTGATTTCGTGAATGTTGAAATCCCAATGGTCATGCCTCGAGTCAGAACTTTCCTCCTCCCATTCATGAATCTTAAACTCCATGAAACTATTGGTCAATCTAACAGATGAAGGGCATCTATGCAAAGATCCTATGGTCCACAATCCCCTAACATTGAACTCCGGATGCAGCCGTAACCTCCTTGCTTCTCTGGCAGATCTGACGGCTGGCAGGATTTCACTAATCCTTCCCACAGATTCTTGATCGTTGATCTCCTCCCTTTGATAATTTATCTGAATGATTTGATTGTTCTTCCCCAAATTCTCCGCCATGCGCAAACTTACAACACCTTTATTAACACTTATAGTTGTAACTTCTCTGCACTATCCTTAAATGGATTAGAAGGCCTTATCCCTCCTGAGATTTCTCCCAACTCAAAGTCTTAGAGAAGAGTCTCGCACACACTCCTTGCGGAAACTCTCAGACACTTCCAAGTGTTGAATACCTTTGACTCTGCACACTCCTGTAGTATCAGTCTCTCACACCTTACTCGGGTTCACAACCCTGAGACTTTACTTTTCCTGTGCACTCCTTGCATGGCTCTTGTGCCCAACTGCACTTCTGCAGAAATGAGAACAAATGCTACCTATCTGAACCCTCTGTCAACGCACTCCTTGCGAACACTTCGATTGCACTCCTTGTAGGAACTCTTGCTCAGATAGAGAAACAATTGAAACTCATTCCTATTCTCCTCCAGACTTCAAATCAAACATGAAATCATATACACAGCATATAAAACAAATATATAACAGGAAGCAAACATTCATGAACATACCATTCAACATCAATACATAGAGAACAAACACAAACCATGAATTTGAATCAACCTCTTTCTATTAATCCAAATATTTTTACATGGGTGTTCTTACATAGCTCCCTGCATGCTCTTTCTCTTCTTTCTCCCTGATAATGATACAATACACAATGAGGGTGTCTATATCTTGTTTCCCTCTTGCACTCTAAAACTGTCTAATCTAGAATTAAATTCTATCTACCTGCATTAACTACTTTAAATGCCTCCTACCTACTAAGTACAAGAGTGAGTTGCTCAAGTTCCGATTACATTACACAAGTGCGTCTCTTCTTAAATGAATCCATTTAAGATGGTGCATCAATCCAAGGGAATTTCAAAAAAAATTGGGATGGCGCTTTCCAGCTGTCCATCGTCTTCCGCTTTGGCTTGCTTGATGTGGGAGATGTTCCTGCATCACTATCGACGTGGTTATGTGGCACATGATTTTTGGTATAGTTGGAAACATTCTATATATGTGATTTGTTGAGGATGGATAGTGGAATATGAGATTAATTAAAAAAAAATATTTGTTGATCATTTTTTAAGAACATGGCACCCCATGCATTCAATACATGAGACACAAACAATTATTCATTGAGGTATACCACCTTGGGATAGGGTTTTGAATTTGATTTTGATTTCATACTGGTTGAGTAACACTCTGGTTCCAGAGCTTGACTGTGGTAGTTGTGGTACTAGGAGACTGGTTTTTCGGAGATATTTAAAGCGCCAAGGAAAGGTATGGTTATTCTAGCTCATACCCATCAAATGCATTTCTTTTTTCAGTAATAGTTTTGAAATAGATCTACTTGAATCATAGATGAGTATGCGTGTTTTGACCATCTTATTGATTTTGTTTTGTCTCTTCTGAGGAAAATGTTTCTTTTTTAATTTCTCTGCCACATACCCTCATCCTGAAAACTATTACCTCCAGTACCGACTATGTGAATTCACTGTGTATGGATCATTTATAGTTTGGTGTTATGGGATAAATCGATAGATGCAGACATGAACTAATCTCCCTAGATCCACCTGGATCTAGAAAAAAATAGGACATGACATGATGTTTTCCCTAAGTTACAATCATTGATCTAACTAGCAAAGAAGGAATTGATGACTTACCTTTGAGATCGCTTAGTTATATCTTTGTTGTTCCTTCTTCGCTCTGGTACTCTTTTGAAACAAGATCTACAATGACACAAACCAACCAAAGTGAAAGAAACTATGATAGATTCAATGAAAACTTAAACATGTGATCAAGGAGTCATGTAATAAAATGAGAATGATTTTATGGGAAAGAAACATGCCACTGTATTAGATTGAATAAAAGTGGAAGATAACACTGAAATGCCTCGATGTTGCAAGTTCCCTTTTAGTGGTCCTTCATCCCAACACACACATATACTTGTTCTAGAGCTTGCATGAAGATGATCTTCAAAAGCTTGATTGGTGAATGCAGACCTCAAGCATCAGCTGAAATAGTATTCTCCACACAATCTCTAGCCTATTCTTCTAGCAATCCTTTGTTAAACTTTTCTTAAATGTGCTTAACCTTTTCCATGAGAAGCCCATTATTATATAGGATAATTTGAAGTGGTTAAAGAGATGAGGATGATCCCACCAGATCAGAGAAGTCAGTAGGATCGTAACCATACGGATGCCACCTCACATTCTAAAATATTCCTCTTCTAGAAACTTCTTGAACCCCTTTCCTCTTTTGGATTTCAAATGCCACCACACCCTGCTTGTATAGTAGCCTGCAGAAATCCTATGGACCAACTATAGAAAATCCTGTGGAAATCATTGATTTCCGCACTGTACTATATGGGCAGCCTACGACATCCTTTCAAAAAATAGGCTTGCATAGAAGAAAAAAGGTCACTCTTCTCAGGAAAAAGATGATCATGAGGTCCTAACCACATTATTGCAAATTCATCATTAAGGTGACCAAAATAATGTGTAACAGAATTCACCCCAAAGTATGAGGTCAGAACTTGTGACAACCAAAATACTTTTCAAAATACGTGTGTGTGTCAGAAACAAAGGACACACCAATCAAGAACCTGCAAATAAACAAGCATCTGGATAATATGATACCATGCATGAAGTAGGAATTCCCATGTTTAGACTACAAATGATCGAATTCATAAATGTAAGTCATGGCCACCAATAATACACCATGGATCCATGTCATCAAAAAATGTTACATAGCCACCAGGAATACACTATGGATCTATGTAGGAGAAAAAAATTGATGCAAACATAGACACGAGACATACAAAGTGGATCTATGTGCCAATACAAATCATAAATACTCCATCGCAACCTGGACCATGAATGATGAGATCCTGGGTCTTCAATCCCATCGTCCGTAAGTACAAATCTAGCCATGTGATTACAAGCATTGAAGTCGAACATGGTTAGAAACTGCTTGATTATCGTTCATTAATGAAAACCATTAACAAGCATGAGGGAAATCACCATTGATGTCGATGATGCCCAAGGTACTATAGCACAATCCAACGAATGTGAATAAATGAGCTGAAGTCGAACATTTGATGGAATCTTTTGATCAGGGATCAATGATGTGAATCTACTTTCAAAAGCGAAGAAACTTGTCATTAAGGCATGCAATCTCTAAGGTACTAAATGATTTCTAAGTCTCGTCCATGGATAAGGAGTTGAAGTCGACAAGAAGAGACTCGTCACAGGAGGGCCTTGATGTATCCCCCATAAATGACATGAAATAAGTAACAAATTTAGGATTAGAATAGAACATGGATATTATTTGAAACTGACACAGGGAAGGCCGACATGGTAGGAATTGAAAATTGTAGATGGCCGACTCAAGAGAGGGCTTATTCGGACTTGCTCTTGAACATATGGATGACATGACAATAGTCTTGGCATCATTGACTCAAAGACGACCCAAGATGTAAACTTGCAGAAGGTCAGATGATAGACAAATGGATTTTCCAACCCAAATTCAAATGATAAAGGGGGTGTCATGTCCAAGAGTGACTAATACTGCCACTAACACGAATACAGAGACACATTCCTTTCCCAAATTTTCCCCCACCATTGTTGGCGAGTACCTCTTTATTTTTACGCATGCTTGAGGAGGATAACATATTCTTTTAATGTAAGCTCATCCTTCGAACAAGTCCCTCGGAATATTTTTAATGAACCTTAAGAAGGAGTGGTTTGGTCCCAAGCGAGTCTTTCGATGTTTATTTAACGAGTCCAAAGATAGAAAACTCAGGAGTTTTTCATGTTTATAGAGTCTGAAAAACACTTAAAAGAGAACTCTCTCAGTTCCTTTTTCGTAAAATAGTTCAACATGACCAAAAAAGCGATAAACGATCACCCATCGAACGTTTTATTCAAATACTTTTACAAGCGTGAATAGAACAAGGTCGCTCGACAATATTTTCATTTTTAAGGAGTGTGAAAAGAGATTAAATGATACTCCAAGTCTATCATTTTTCGCGTTACCAAAATGAGTACGAAAGAACAAAAAAAGTGTACTCGATTATGTTCTCATAAATTTTCAAGCACGAGAACGAACGAAGAGTGAACTCGAGGTTTTACTAAAAAACCTTAAAAAGTATTGATATGTGTAACAAAAAGAAAACAAATGGAAAAAAACATCCATACTCCATTAATTAAGACCTTAGGCTCCTTCCTATAAGATACAAGACACTCACAAGACCATTAAACTTATGGCTTTCCGAAAAAAAGTATTTATATAATATAAAATATTATGAAAAAGGTAAAAAAATGTAATAAATAAGAGTAAAAGGTCATTTTTACCACTTCATTTGCATTTGACTTGTCTAAAAGCCCCTTTTTTACCCTTGATTTCAACGATTGATTGTGAGGAGCATAGGCGATCATTCAGCGAACGGTCTCTGCCAACACGGTAAGATCTTCATCCTCTTCCTTTTGATTGGATTACAATTTGTTTTTAATGGTTAAAAAATAATTTTTTGGGCATTTTTTAGGCTGGTAGGCGTGCGCTAAGGCCGTCGCAGGCAGCCTATATTGGGCTATGCAGAAATCAAGGATTTCCACAGGTGCCCTATGTATTTCCTGTGAAAGTCCTGCATTGTACCTGAAGGTTAGTCGTGGTGATCGAAAATCAAAAAAGAAAAGTAAGTGTTTAGGCAAAAAGAAATCCAAAAAGCTAGATGCAGATGCTAACTATTCTCTCTTACTCCCATGTAGGTATTTGATTTGCAAAAAATGTTGGAATGGAGAGAATGTGAGCATGAAGAGGATGACTCCATGGATTTAAATGATCTGGGAACTATCAATTCTCTTCGTCAATGTGGCCTCTTGAAATTTTTTAATATTTGGGGCATGAGAGCCCAACGAAGCCTATTAGAGTACCTGGTCCACATGTGAGACTCAGAGAAGCAAGTATTTCACATGGGTGTTCATGTCCTTACCTTATACATTGAGGATATTTACTTTCTGACAGGGCTATCTCGTCATGGAGAATGGGTATATTTGACAAGAGGTCCAGGTGGTAGCTTGTCGATGAGTGAGTATATATGTCGGAACTATGAACCTGATGTCAAAAGACGCAAAGGGAAAGTGGCTATCTGAGGTGTGAGAGATTTAACTCTCAGGACCATACTTTTCACCATTGCATGGATGGTCGGGAGTGTGTCACCACATATGTCACTCCAGAGTTACTTTCAATATGCCATTGAATGCCTAGAACCCCAAGTATTCAATTGGTGTGACGGTTTGCTCCGTAGCATGAAGACCCAACTTACAAAGAGAAATAATGGAGACCTAAAACAGTTTGGGTATGGGTCGACTTTGGTATCTTTATTCTTGGAAATATTCTTGCATTTGCGACTGCAAGTAGAGTGGGGAATACCATCCCCACAAGACCCAAGGATGAAAAGGTATTGTGATCTTATGGCATGACACGTAGCAGGTCCTATAATCAAGTACAATGATGCCTTTTTTATTGGCTAAGGCCCCAGATCTTGATGATCGATGACTATGTGTATGTCGGCCTGGACTTTCAGGGTGATCCCAACTTGGTTCTCCCTGAGGGATCTCATTGGGGAGATCTAGGTAAGAAAGATATTTTTTTCTTTCTAGTGTTTTTGTGATTTTTTAGTATATTAGATGTTTTTTGTGTTTTCGATCTAAAGACTAATCAAAAGTTTTGGGCTATGCAGATGTAGGGATGCATCGACCTCTAGGAACATATCTAATTCATAGGAGAGGAGAAGCACGTGTGGTAGCGGGGTGGGACGCCGACGACTATGAGGCGATGGAGAAGAACTTAGAGGGCTTGACGGAAGACATCCCCGCAATGTCAATCAAGGAGGTCCTGAGGTGTTATCAACGCCATACTGTAGGCGTTTCCGAATCACTTAGTCGGTTACTTCGTCAGGTAGCATGGGAAGTGGTGTGTTATCGTGAGTGACATCCATGATATTATTTCAAGCGGCATCTATGATTCTATTCTGTATGACCCATGGGATCTATAATTTGATATTTTTTCCTTGGATGGAAAACACTTTTTGTAAAAAAAATTCATTATATATATACATGAGGCTTCTACCAGCTTACTTTGCTTTTATATACAATGTGAAATGTGTGATTGGATTTATAAATGTCTAAAAAAAATTTCTAACACATAATTAGCTAGAGCATCAGTTAATGTATTTAGACACCTAGTAATGTGTTGATATTCAATATAATCAAAATAACATTCCAAGAGATGAATTCATAGATATACCCGTAACAAAGTAGGACTTCGGATAGTGTAGACATTACTTAACTGGAGTACTACTAGCTGTGAATCAAGTCGTGCAACGAAGTGAGGAATCCCAAGTGAGATAAAATCAGTCAATAATTCAATGATTGTGCTATATTTTGTGATATTATTGGTTGCATGACCGAGGAAAACACCTTGTAAATTGATCAGTTCATTGGTGGGTGCATAGATCGCCCAAGTAGTAGAAGCTAGGTTTTGAGTACTATGACTAGCACCATTGGTGAAGCCAATATAGGTTAGAGAAGACGTCGACATCTAGAAACCAAGCACAATGCAAGGTAAGTAGTTGGGGGTCGAAACCAAATAATAAAAAACACACAAGAGTATGGTACAATAAAATTACAAGCACTCATGCAAAGACAATATAAGCATAGTACTTCTTCAAGTAAAGCTCATTTTTGGGTTCACTCAAAGGAATGCCATCATAATCTACTAACTCATAAGCTCCCTTCTCCAACACTCATTTAACGATATATGGACCACGCCACATAGATTCAAATTTTTCAGCTCCTAGTAGATCACGATCTTGTTCATAGAAGAGAACCAGATATCCCTCAGAGAAAACACGCACCTTGACATGTTTTTCATATTGGGATTTTATGTGTTTCTTCTGGGTTTCAATAACTAGGGTGGCATCACGACGGGTCTCGTCTAATTGCATAAGATACAATAGGCGTTCTTCTTCAACAGAGGTGTTTGAGATAAGTTCGATGGCTAGCTTCAAGGATAGTATTTCACATTCAATCAGGAGAATGTCTTTGATGCCGTAAATTAGTTGAAAGGGGGTAAATCCCATAGCAGACTTCGCGGATGTCTGATAGGCCCATAATGCTGAGAACAACATCGTGTGCCAATTGGTCTTATGGATTCCTATTATCTAACGAAGCATAGTGATAAGGATTTTATTTATTTCTTCAACTTGGTTGTTGGCCTATGGATAGCAAGGGGTTGAGTTTTCATGAAAAAGACCCAACTTGTCGGTAAGTTCAGACATCATAAAGTTCTAAAAATGGCTACCATGATCAGTAATGATAGCTTGTGGGATCCTGAATCGAGTAATAATGTGATTAAATATGAAAAGGTCTGCGATTTTCCTAGTATTGTTTAAAGTAGGCATCACCTCGACCCATTTGGTGAAATAATCCATGGCTACAATAATGTATCCATGCCCCCCGGTCGAGTGAGGGTTACAGGTCTTGAAATCAATGCCCCATTTCATGAAAGGTCCAGCGAAAACTACAGGGTGTAGGGGAGCAGGGTGTGATCTTATCTTGTTGTATGTTTGGCAAGCATGGAATTTTTGGACGGCGGTAATACAATATTTAAATAAAGAAGGCAAAAAATATCTTGCTCGTAAGAGCTTCTTAGTAGTAGCATACCCAGACATGTGACCACCACATGCTCCAGAGTGGAATTCATTCAAATCTTTCTCAGCTTCACCATAGGTGAGACAACGTCAAAAAATAGAGTCAACCCCATGACAATAAAGAGTGTCACCGAGGATAATGTACTGACGGGCTTGGTAACATATTCGACGGTGGTCAGTGCTAAACAAATCAGGCTGGAAAGTTTGAGTTTGGAGATAGATAATGATATCCCCATACCAAAGGTCATCAGAACTGATCATAAAAAGGGATTCATCAAGTAAAGAATCTATTGCTACATTCTCTATCTCAGTGCAGGGAAGGTCACATATCAGTTCGGCAAACACCAAGGATTTCTTGGACTTAGCGTGTTCAAATTCTAAGTCAAACTCCTAGAGAATTACTATCCATTTGTAGTATTTTCCCCCTAGCAATTGGCATGTAAGAATTTGTTGCATGGGGTTGAAATCAGAAATTACAATGGTCTTACGTATTAAGATATAGTGACAGAATCATTGGATAGCTTGAACAGCTTCCAAGGTCAGTTTTTCAACATGTAAGTATTTTTCTTCGGTAGTCGTGAGACTCCGACTCAAATAATAAATGACATGTTCGTCGTGTAAATCATCTTCCTGGACTAGAACCATGGTGAGGGTAGAGTCTGAAGCAGTGAGATAAAGGAAGTAATCTCGACCATAATCGGGTGGGAAAAGTAATGGGGTACGGGTTAAAGTCAGTTTCAAATATTTGAAATATTTGTTGGCAATGGAATCCCATACAAACTTAGAACCTTTCTTTAGTAGTCAAGTAAATCCAAGTGTTAATTGAGCATAGTTTGGGATGAAATGACATAAAAAGTTTGCCTTCCCTTGCAAACTTTGCAACTGGAAAAGTGAAGAAGGAGGAGGGATATTGAGGATCGCCTCAACCTTCAAAAGATCGACCCTGATCCCTTGGTGTGACACGATAAAACCTAGAAGTCAACCGGACTCCACACAAAAAATGCATTTGTGTGGGTTTAAGCGTATACGATAGAACTGACAACAAAGGAAAATGGCTAGAAGGTGTGTCGGATGATCAATACGATGCATGGAATACGTCGGTAGGTCATCTAGATATGGTTGTACGATGTGATTAATATCGTGAAAATCATAAGACATAGCACATTGAAAATTTGCACCGACATTCTTTAAATCGAAGGGTAGTTTCTGGTAGGCAAAGGTGCCCCAAGGACAAATAAAAGCAATTTTGTGTTGATACGCGGGCAAGATGTTGATTTGATTATAGCCAGATAAACCGTCCATTAGAGAGAATATTTCACTCCCAGTGCAATCGTCGATGATCTGGTCAACGAAAGGGGTGGGAAAGTTGTCCTTAGGACAAGATTGATTAATATCCCTATAATCGACGCAAACACGAATCGTACCTTATTTCTTGTTAATAGGAACGATATTGGATACCCAATCAATTAAATACATAGGATAAATAAATCCATCTTTAAGAAGTTATTCGACCTCAAGCTTAATAGAAGCTGCTTTACGGGGGTGGACCGGATGAAGTCTCTACCAGACAGGTATAGCGCCAGGGTACTGTTACACATGATTTTGGTCACTCTGGTGATGTCTTAACAATGGTGTATTTAGGCTCCCAACAAGGACTTTTTGCCTGAGAAAAGTGGCCCTTGTCTCCTTCCAAAAACATATTTTTAAAATGAGTGTGTAGGTTGCCTATGGCCTAGGGTGAAAGAATCCCTCATTCTCGTAGGCCACCTACACTTAGGGTGCGAACTTCTCGCAGTTTTCTCCATACACAGGGTGCGAACTTATTTTTAAGCTTGGAAAGGAGAAGAGGTCTTGAGGATTCTAAAAAGGAATCTTCTAGAAAATGATTTGGCATTAGTATGGTTGTCATTTTACTGACTTCTCAGATTTGATGGTATCATCCTCATCCATGTAACCATCTCTCCTTCTCCTATATATTGAAAGGTTTCTCATGGAAAAGGTTAAGCAAGATTGAATGAAGAATTGGTGAAAGAATTGTGTGAAGAACCCTGCTTGGACAGAGGCTTGAAGGCTCTAGTTGGTCTATCAAGAGGAATTGGATCTTCTTCATGCAAGTACAGAGCAAGTGTGTGTGTTGGAACCAAGGGTCACTGAAAGGAACCTTATGACATCAAGGTGATCAGGTTGTACCTTTGATCCAGGTGGATATCGATGGCCACCCACCTTTTCCAAATGGCTCAAAACGACTTTCTGACAATTTTGGCAATTTACTATTTTTAGCAGGTTTTAACTTCCGGGGCCATTTTGAGGGACCAAATGAAGGTTTTTTGAGATCGAGGTTTTTAATGGTATTCAAAGGAATGATTGAGCCCCCAAAATTAATCTCCTCGACGATACCTTTCCAACGAGCTATCACACGCCTAAAACGGAGATCGTATGCAAAAGTTACGACCCCGGGAAGTTGATGT